>CAUYON010057058.1:0-17059 GCA_963573935.1 Arctocebus calabarensis
TGTAGTCCCAGCTACTTGGGAGGCGGAGGCAGGAGACTTGCTTGAGCCCAGGAATTGGAGGTTGCTGTGAGCTGCAATGCCACGGCACTCTATCCAGGGTGACAGCTTGAGGCTCTGTCTCAAAAAAAAAAAAAAAAAAAAAAAGAAACAATTTAAAGGTTTGACACCCAAACTCAGTGGTTAGGGCGCCCCCCACAAACACCAGGGCCGGTGGGTTTGCACCCGGTCCAGGCCTGCTAAACAACAACTACAACAAAAATAGCTGGGTGTTGTGGCGATTACCTGTAGTCCCAGATACTTGGGAGGCTGAGGCTAGAGAATCGTTTAAGCCCCAAGAATTTAAGGTTGCTGTGAGCTGTGATGCCACAGAGCTCTCTCTACAGAGGGCAATGTAGTGAGATTGTCTCAAACAAACAAACAGAAACATTTACAGTAGGCAGTTCCTGGGTTACAAATGTGATACGTTCTGTAGCTTTGTTAAGTTGAATTTGTATGTAAGTCAGGAAAAGTACATTTATCTATTACCTGTAATAGACTCCGTCTTTAAGTGCAAGTTTTTTACTTTTGAGACAGAATCTCATTATGTCACCCTCAGTAGAGTGCAGTGGCATCACAGCTCACAGCAAACTCAGACTCTTGGGCTCAAGCAATTCTCTTGCCTCTGCCTCCCAAGTAGCTATGACTACAGGTGCCCACCACAATGCCTATATATATATATATATATTTTTTTTTGCAGTTATTGCTGTTTAGCTGGCCTGGGCCAGGTTTGAACCCACCAGCCTCTGCATGTGGCTGGCACTGTAACCACTGTGCTACAGGCGCAGAGCCTAAGTCCAGGCTTAAAGTTAGATATTTGTACCTCGATTTATGAGTCATGTATCAGTTTGATGTTTGTAACTCAAGGACTTACTGTAATAGCTACCATTTGTAAGTGCATTTCCCTATTACCTATAATAACCTCCATTCTTGAGTTGTATGTAAGTAGGATGTTTATAACTTGGGGACTGCCTGTATTCATATGCTGTGCTGATAAAGCAGCCTCAGGAGGCACCTGGCCATGAGAGGTTGATGCTGGTTTCCAGTGTGTGTTATTTGTAATTTCTAAACTGACCCTGACCTTCACTTTATGCTTTTCCTACCTCTGAATGACTGGCCAATTTATAGGTGCATTTTCTCCAGGGTACTTTATAAAACAGGAAAGAGGCATTAGAACTTCCCTCTTTTAAATTAAAATGACTCTGCTAAATTTGTGTAAGGAGTTGGCAGAGTCCTTGATTGTTAACTTAGCCAATGGTGCTGGGAATCAACAATACAGCTGCAAGCACTCTATGGAAGGCCAAAATTAGACATTCTGGAAGGTGGGAAAAGCCTGCCAGGTTTCAACTGTTTCTCCTGGGTTTGGAATAATGCTAAAGGAGGAATAAAAGTGACTCTATACAGTCTCCAACTTGGCCAAGAAGAAAATCGATTCTTCTGCAATTGGACTGAGGTTCTCCCAGAATGGGAACTGAAAAAGACAAAGTGGGTAATACATGGTGGGGGGGGGGATTCCAGAACCAAGGGTGACACAAAGATTTCTTATACTGAATGTACACAATCACAACTCATCCCTTGATAGTTGTGGTTAAAATGTCAAAGGAAAGAAGTCCTCTACGTGGGTTTTATCAACTGAACTGTATCCAAGCAAAATTTACAAATTGAAATACTAACCCCAATATGAAAGTATTCTGGAGATGGGTTTTTATTTTATTTTTTTTGAGACAGAGCCTCAAGCTGTCACCCTAGATAGAGTGATGTGTAATCACAGCTCACAGCAACCTCCAATTCCTGGGCTCAAGCGAGTCTCCTGCCTCCGCCTCCCAAGTAGCTGGGACTACAGGCACCTGCCACAACGCCCAGCCATTTTTTGGATGCAGCCCGTCATTGTTGTTTGGCAGCCCGGGCTGGATTCGAACCTGCCAGCTCAGATATACGTGGCTGGCGCCTTAGCCCGCTGAGCCTGGAGATGGGTTTTTAGAAGGTAATTTAGGGTTCTGTGAAGTTATAAAGGTAGGATCCCAGTAACAGGACTGGAGATAGGCAGGGAAGAGAGGTATTTCTCTTACCGTGCACGGGACAGGCCACATGAGGACAGTGAAAAGGAAGCCATCTGCAAGTCAAGAAGAAAATCCTCACAGAACCTGACCAGACTTGAACCTTGACCCTGAACCATCTAGCATTCACAACTGTGAGAACATTCTGTTATTTAAGGCTAGCAGTACATGGTATTTTGTTATGGCACCCTAAGTAAGAGAGAGGGGACATTGATTAGATAGGAGTAAACAGATCTACAGTCTTCTTGCTGTCATGGATCATTAAATGTTATGAAGCATAGATAAAGAGGGACTCCCATGGTGGAGAGGAAGGAATAAAGCAATATTACTTAAAGATTTAATTGTTTTTCTTATAATAAACACAGTGACAATATTAAAATAATGAAAATGCTGGTGATGTTAACAATGTACTATTCCTATGGAGTGTAGGTGAAGATACAGAAATAATCAGCTCAGAAAATGTATTATAAATACATTACAATTATAGATATTGCAATCTATCTACAGTGTAATTATAAACAACATTACTATAATAAAGACTTTTTTTTTTCTTGTGGTTTTTGGCCAGGGTTTGAACCCGCCACCTACAGCATATGGGGCCAGTGCCTGACTCCTTTGAGCCACAGGCGCCCTGCCCCCCAAGACTGAGTTCTTAATGATGTCCTTTGGGGGGCAGCATTGCACTGGGGGTAATATAATGGATACTGTAGTCAGTTGGCCTGGGTTTGAAACTTTCTGTGCTACTTACTAGCTTTGTGAAATAGACATAATGATTGTGCCCAACTCAAACATTATGTAGACTAAACAAGTTATAGTTTTAATGAGCCTAGGACAGACCCTGATACACATTCAACATTTTGCTAATCATCATGATTAGCACTGTGCATTGTGTTCTAAATTTAATTCTCACAAAGACCACTGTATCAGCCTAGCTAACAGCAACCTCAAACTCCACAGTTCAAGCAATCCTCCTGCCTCAGTCTCCCAAGAAGCTGGGACTACAGGTACCTGTCACAATACCCAGTCAATTGGCTAATTTTTCTATTTTTAGTAGAGATGAGGTCTTGCTCTTGCTCAAGCTGGTCTCCGAACTCCTAAGCTCAAGAGATCCTCCTGCCTCGGCCTCCCAGAGTGCTAGGGTTATAGGCATGAGCCACCGTGCCTGGTCTCACAAAGATCTTGTAATGTGCATACTGTTTGCCTCTGGTTTACACAATTATCATCATTCCTAATACTGGTATCAAGAGCAAGGTTAGTATTAACATAAATGCAAATAATGACAATATCAGGCAGCACCTGTGGCTAAGTGAGTAGGGTGCCAGCCGCATATACTAAGAGTGGCAAGTTCGAACCTGGCCCCAGCCAAACTGCAACAAAAAAACAGATGGCATTGTGGCAGGTGCCTGTAGTCCCAGCTACTCGGGAGGCAGAGGGAAGAGAATCGCCTAAGCCCAAAAGCTGGAGTTTAATGTGAGCTGTGATGCCAGTCTACGGAGGGTGACAACGTGAGACTCTTGTCTCTAAAAAATAAAATAATAATAATGTATCAGTGTGGTAGTCAGCCTACAAAACTGCCCTCAATCAACTCACCTCCTGGTATTCAAACTTCTATTTAGTCCTCATTAACAATGAACAATACTGCTACCACGTGGTAAATACAGTCAAGCAGTTTGAATGTATAGTTATAATGGGGTTTGTGTGGAGAGAAAACGCACTAATGGCCTGTGAAGCTCAGAGACAAGAACTACTAGTGGCTAATCACGCCTGTCAGTGCTAGATGACAAGGAAAAGTCAACCTGTGCTCAGAGGTTTGTGGCTATATACATAAGGAATTTTTTTATTGCGGCATCACTTTCTTTATAGAAATATTCATTGGGGGAGTAGATATGTACAACTGTTAGATTAAAAAGAAAAAGCGCCCATGATTCTGTTAGACAATCTGTTCTGCAACAAAAAAGTCAGAATTAGGATGTATCACTACCCTATATTATCACTGAATTTGTTGGCACTGTACCAATTCCACAGGAAACAACATCATCATTAATATAACTTAATCTTTCTTATTAAGAATTTGTTAAAAATGTTCCATCACAGGTTTTAGGAGCAGCTTTTGCTAATGCATTCACCTCAGTTCCTTCTGAGTTTTAATGCCTCGAGGCTTACTGAGGTTGAGAGAATGTGGGAAACATACCTTGCTTCATTCAGTGCCTTCTCAGATCCCATCTTCTGAACAGTAACGTGTGATATTTACGTGTGGGCATTTCTACTTAAAATATTTTTCTGCTAAAAGGATTCAATAATGTACAGTCCAATCTGCTTAGTGAGGTTTTCTCATATCTTTTCATTCAAGAGTGAAGACTCTGATGTACGCTGAGCACTGACTTCCGGAAGAAACCTTTCCCACAGACTGAACATTTGTAGGGCTTGTCTCCTGTGTGTCTTTGCTGGTGTTTATTCAAATTTGACTTGTTGGTAAAGGCCTTTCCACACTCAGCACACGCATAAGGCTTCTCTCCTGTGTGAATTCGCTGATGCTCATGTAGTTTTGATTTGTTAATGAAAGACTTCCCACAGTCACTGCATTCATAAGGTTTCTCCCCAGTATGAATTCTATGATGTGTAATCAACTCTGACTTCTGTCTGAAGGTCTTCCCACATTCGGAACAGATATAGGGCTTTTCTCCTGTATGAGTTTTCTGGTGTTTACAGAGATTTGACCTGCCACTAAAGGCTTTCCCACACACAGCACACACATACGGTTTCGCTCCTGTGTGAACAGGCTGATGCACCAAGAGCTGAGACCTGGAGGTGAAAGGTTTCCCACAATCACTGCATTCATAAGGTTTCTCCCCGGTATGAATTCTATGATGTGTAATCAACTCTGATTTCTGTCTGAAGGCCTTCCCACATTCAGAACACATGTAAGGCTTTTCTGCATTATGAGTTTTCTGGTGTTTGTAGAGATTTGACCTGCCACTAAAGGCTTTCCCACACTCAGCACACACATAAGGTTTCTCTCCTGTGTGAACTGGCTGATGCACCAGGAGCTGAGACTTAGAGATAAAGGGTTTGCCACAATTGCTGCATTCGTAAGGTTTCTCCCCAGTATGAATTCTCTGATGCACAACTAATGGTGATTTCTGGTTGAAGGCCTTCCCGCATTCATGGCATTCATATTGTCTCTCTCCAGTATGAATTTTCTGATGTATACTGAGATATGACTTCTGTGTGAAGGCTTTTCCACAGGTACTGCATTCATAAGGTTTTTCTCCAGTATGGATTCTCTGATGAATAATTAACTCTGATCTCTGCGTAAAGGGTTTTCCACATTTAGAACATATATAGGATTTGTCTCCTATGTGAGTTTTCTGATGTTTAACAAGATTGGACCTGTCACTGAATGCCTTTTCACATTTATTGCACGTATAGGGTTTTTCTCCTGTATGAATTCGTTTATGCACATGGAGTTGGGACTTGGAAGTAAAAAATTTCCCACAGTGACAGCATTCATAAGGTTTTTCTCCAGTATGAATTCTTTGATGTGCAATCAAGCGTGCCTTTAGGATGAAGGCTAACCCACATTTCATGCATACAAATGATTTTTCTCCTGTATGAATTCTTTGGTGCACTGTGAGTGCTGACTTCTGGGTGAAAGCTTTTCCACAGTAACCGCATTCATAAGGTTTCTCTCCAGTGTGAATTCTCTGATGTATAATCAACTCTGACCTGTAGGTAAAAGCCTTTCCACATTCAGCACATACAAAGGATTTCTTTCTAATTTTAACCTTCTCATGTGTAATGAGATTGGAACTATTATTGAAGACCTTCCCACATTTGGTACTTACATAGGGCTTCACGTTTGTGTGAATTTGTTGATGTACCTGAAGTAGTGACCTGGAAATGAAGGATTGCCCATAGTTACTGCATTCATTTTGTTTATCTCTAGAATGAATTATTTGATGTGCAGTCAATTGTGTCTTCTGGATAAAGGCTTGTCCACATTCAATACATGTATAGGATCTGTCACCGGTATGAATTTTCTCACATATACTGAGATCTAAGTTATGAGAGAAGCCTCTCCCCCATTCAATGTATTCACAGAGTTTTTCTCTGGCATGAATTCTCTGGTGTCTTAAGAGAAAAGATTCTTGAAAAAATAATTTTCCACATTTATCACATTTGTATACCTTGTCTCTACTATGGGTTTTTTGATGTGTAATGAATTCTTGCTTCTGTACAAAAGCCTTCCCACATTCAGTACATACACAGTTTTCTTCTGTATGAACTTTAGGATGGACATTGAACTGTGACTTCTCAGTGAAGATCTTTCCAAATTTGGCACATTCATAACATTTCTCCCCACGATGCATTTTCTGATGTGGACAGGATGTCTGTGTATACCTGAGGATTTTTCCACATTGATTAAGGTCCCATAATTTCTGACCTGTTGGGAGTATACTCATGGTCAGTATAAGAAGAAATACTATCATATTTAGTAATCTTAAAGTTTTAACATTCTTTGATGCATTTCTAATGTCTATGGAACTATAAATCATGCTTCAAATTATTTCTACATGAGTACCACTGATTGGTTCCTTTGGAGAAAGAAATAATGTTTGAGTTTATTTTTTTTTGAGAGTCTCACTATGTTACTCTTGATAGAGTGCCGTGACGTCACAGGTCACAGCAATCTCCAACTCTGGGGCTCAAGTGATCCTCTTGCTTCAGCTTTCCTAATAGCTGGGACTACAAGCACCTGCCACAATGCCCAGCCTTTCCATTTTTAGTAGGACAGGGTCTTAACTAAAGGCTGTTCTTGAAATTGTGAGCTGAAGCAATCCACCGCATTGGCCTCCCAGAACACTAGGATTATAGACGTGAGCCACCAGTCCCACCAATGTTTAAATTTACGTGAATTATTTTTCTAACTGACTCTTTGTAGTCACTATCTTCTTGATATAAACAATATCATTTAAAGATTTATGTTCTCTTTTCTAATAGCTATTTGGTCACCATTTTGCCATAGTTTTCGAAGATCAAAAGACAACTTCACATCATTTCTATACTCTCCTTTTCTTTCAACATGGAAAGAAACCTTTTCAGATATTCCCTGCATTAAGTCTAACAACCCAAACTCCCTTTCTCAAGGGAGAAACAGGAGACTGTAGTTCAAAGAACAGCTAATAGAATAGCTACTAGAGGATATAGGAGAGGGTACAACTAGCTCATCCTAGATTAACCCAGAGAAAAGGAGCAGGGTGAGTAATCTGATAAGGGTGGTGGTGATAGTGTATTCATAGAGACACAAATCAGCAGTTATAAAAAATAATAAACTGAATGATCATGGACAGATATGGAAAAAGGCAAAGAATAAGAAATATAGCATAGTAACTTTCATTAGTTCTAATAATTCACTTTAAAATTTACAGCATAAGTAAGTTCAAAAAAATATTTACTGATATAAAACAGTGGCTGACAGTTGGAAGGGAGATAGGTCTGGACAAGGACAGAAAGCAAATAAATTAAGAAATAAAATAAGAGGATCTTCACCCATACTCATGATAATGTGACATAAACTGAGGACTATAATTAAACTCAAACATCAGGGCAAGTAATAATGAAAAAAAAAACACCAAGCAGGCAGAGAGAACCTAGGCAGTGTGGAATCACTCAACCAACATTAGAAGGAAATGTCAGGAAAGGCAACTGATGTCAAACACAGCAGAAAGATGCTCCCCGAGACAAAAAGGCATGGGGAATTAGTAAAAACTGAGGAATCAAATGGCAATTCCTATGGGGAAAGCAGGAAGAGAGCCTTACTAGAGATAAAGTTCTGAGGCATGTCACAGTGAGAAAGAAAAAAATCAAAGGGGACTAGTAGGAACGCGAGTGTGAGAAACATAGTAGTTTTGAACGAAGGCAGTTCCATGAATGCCCGAGTATATAAAGAATAACTCTCGAACTATGGGGAAGGCAAAAAAAAAAAAAAAAAAAAAGAACGTTAGAGAAAACAAGCATAATCAAAGAAGAAAGATCTTTAATGAGGCACACTGGCACAATTCAGAATCCAAAAAGCCAATGAAGATGACAAAAATGACAACGGTCATCCAGGTAGTGGCATTTACTTATCTGAGATGCCAGCATCAAAGATCCTCAAGCTGAGGTCAGGTGCGCTGGCTCACACCTGTAATCTTAAACCCTCTGAGAGGCTGAAGTGGGTGTACTACCTGAACTCATAAGTTCGAAACCAACCTGAGCAAGAGGGTGACCCCATGTCTAAAAAATAGCCAGGCGTTGTGGCAGGCACCTATAATCCCAGCTACCCAGAAGGCTGAGTCAGGAGGATCACTTGAGCTCAGAAGCCAAGAGTTTGAGGTTGCCAAGACTCTGACTCAAAAAAAAAGGATTCTCAAGCAATGTAAAGAATTTAGAACCTTCCAAAAGAGTCATCTTCATAGCATTCCAAAGGTTCCAGTCTTTTCAAGACAACTGAGATTTATTCCCATCTCCCATCTAGCTGGGTCCCACTCTCTCACCTAGACAACTCTGATGTGGACTCTCATCCTGCAGTGTCCATGGTACCTTCCCTTGCTCCAACATGCCCACCTCTTCTTTAGGACCATGATATCCTGTATGGGGAGAATGATAAAGGACAGGGTCCAGCTAATTGTACTTCACGGCCCAATCAATAAAGTCTTATTGTTCAATGAGACCTTCGGCAATGTAACCATACACCTCTAAGAAGAAAAGTAACATTCTAAGTGCTCCAATGAGTTACAGAATCCTAGAAAAATCCAGGATAATACTTCACCTTATGTAAGATACCTCCCAGCAAGGTGACTGTGCTTACCTACTGAGAGCAAGTGGCTGTAAGTCTCCTGCATCACATCCCAGTAGAGGTTTCTCTGAGAAGGGTCCAGGTGCTGCCATTCCTCTCTGCTGAAATCTATAGCCACATCCCTGAAGGACACTGATTCCTGTAAGGGCACATTCTTGTTCAATGTGAATAGTTATCTCTGGAAGATGGAGAGACTATATTTAGGAATATGAAACATTGGATTTCTTGCTGTGTTTAATTCAGCTCCTCTTTTTAAAAACTTACCTCTTATTTCCCTATTAATTGATGATGAAAATTTTCAAACATAAAGCTAATTTCACAGAATTGTACAGAAAAAAATATGTATCCCCACAACTTTACTTGTTTTATCACACATATATCTACCTTTTTATCTATCTTTTGATCCACTTTATGTTTTGTGCATTTCAAAGTAAATTATAGATTCCACTACATGTCCTAATAAATACTTTAGGGTGAAAACTAATAGCAAGGCTCAGCGCCTGTGGCTCAGCGGGCTAAGGC
This sequence comes from Arctocebus calabarensis, assembly GCA_963573935.1. Taxonomy (NCBI): domain Eukaryota; kingdom Metazoa; phylum Chordata; class Mammalia; order Primates; family Lorisidae; genus Arctocebus; species Arctocebus calabarensis. Next base: position 9,454 of record CAUYON010057058.1, read on the forward strand.
GCCAGCCACGTACATCTGAGCTGGCGGGTTCGAACCGAGCCTGGGCCCGCCAAACAACAATTATGGCTGCAACCAAAAAAAAAAAAATGGCCGGGCATTGTGGTGGGCGCCTGTAGCCCCAGCTACTTGGGAGGCGGAGGCAGGAGACTCGCTTGAGCCCAGGAATTGGAGGTTGCTGTGAGCTGTGAAGCCACAGCACTCTATCCAGGGTGACAGCTTGAGGCTCTGTCTAAAAAGAAAACTAATAGCAAAAATACATTTGTTTACCTTTTTTTTTTTTTTTTTTTGAGACAGAGCCACAAGCTGTCACCCTGGGTAGAGTGCTGTGGCATCTCAGTTCACAGCAACCTCCAATTCCTGGAGGAATTCAAGCGAGTCTCAGTTCACAGCAACCTCCAATTCCTGGAGGAATTCAAGCAAGTCTCCCGCCTCCACCTCCCAAGTAGCTGGGACTGCAGGCGTCCGCCACAATGCCCAGCCATTTTTTTGGTTGCAGTCATCATTGTTGTTTGGCGGGCCCGGGTTGGATTCGAACCTCCTAGCTCAGGTGTACATGGCTGGCACCTTAGCCCGTTGAGCCATAGGCGCCGAGCCTGTTTACCTTTTAAAGTAAAATTTACATATACACAAATGCACAAATCTTTACCATCTCAACTTTGACAATTGAATATACCTGTATTATCCCAGAATTTTTTTTTTTTTTTTGAGACAGTGGCTTATGATGTCACCCTCATGAGAGAGTGACAGTGACGTGGCATCACAGCTCACAGCAACCTCAAACTCTTGGGCTTAAGAGATTCTCTTGCCTCAGCCTGTGAAGTAGCTGGGACTACAGGCGCCTACCACAACACCTAGCTATTTGTTTTTTTTTTGTTTTTTTTTTTTTTGAGACAGAGCCTTAAGCTGCCACCCTGGATAGAGTGCTGTGGCATCACAGCTCACAGCAACCTCCAATTCCTGGGCTCGAGCAAGTCTCTTGCCTCAGCCTCCCAAGTAGCTGGGACTACAGGCGCCCGCCACAACGCCCGGCCATTTTTTTTTTTTCTTGTTGCAGCCGTCATTGTTGTTTGGCAGGCCCGGGCTGGATTCAAACCCGCCAGCTCAGGTGTACGTGGCTGGCGCCTTAGCCCGTTGAGCCACAGGCGCCGAGCCAGCTATTTGTTTTATAGTTGTCATTGTTTTTAGCAGGCCCAGGCCAGGTTTGAATCTGCCAGCTCTGGTGCATGTGGCTGGTGCCCAAACTGCTGTACAACGAGTACCCAGCCTATCCAGACACATTTTTATTTCTTTTCTTTTTTTTTTTTTGAGACGGAGTCTCACTATGTTACCCTAGGTAGAGTACCATGGCGTCACAGCTCACAGCAACCTTCAACTGTTGGGCTTAAGCGATTCTCTTGTCTTAGCCTCCCAAGTAGCTGGGACTACAGGCTCCCACCTCAACGCCCGGTTATCTTGTTAGAGACGTGATCTGGTTCTGACTCTGGCTCAGGCTGGTCTCAAACTCATGAGCTCAGGTGATCCACCCACCTCAGTCATCCAGAGTGCTAGGATTACAGGCATGAGCCACTGTGCCCAGCCCAATTACCCATTTTTAAAAACTCACATTGAGGGTGGCACCTGTGGCTCAGTGAGTAGAGTACCGGTGGTGGGTTTGAACCCAGTCCCAGCTAAAGTGCAACAAAATAGCCAGGCGGGCACCTGTAGTCCCAGCTACTTGAGAGGCTAAGGCAAGAGAATCGCCTAAACCCAGGAGTTGGAGTTTGCTGTGAGATGTGATGCCACAGTACTCTACTGAGGGCAATAATGTGAGAATCTGCCTCTAAAAAAAGAAAAAAAAAAAAACTCACATTGAGCGCCAGCCACATACATGAGCTGGGTGTTTCCAATCCAGCCCAGACCTGCCAAACAACAATGACAACTACAACCAAAAAATAGCCAGGCATTGTGGCGGGTGCCTGTAGTCCCAACTCCTTGGGAGGCGGAGGCAAGAGAATTGCTTGAGCCCAGGAGTTGGAGGTTGCTCTAAGCTGTGATGCCATAGCACTCTACCCATGGTGATAGCTTTAGGCTCTGTCTCAAAAAAAAAAAAAACCAACTCATATTGAAATAAGAAGTTTTTTATTCTTCTAGAAACTGAAAGAATCCCCTATCATAGATATATTTTCTAAGCAATTTAGGACTAGCCATTATGCTAGTCTTGGGAAATGAATTATTCATATTTTTCTAAATTGCTAACAACTTGTTGGAAAATAAGACTGAACTTTGAAAAAAAAGAAAACATAAGTTGATTAAAGTCTTGAAAAGTAGATACCCTATGGGTACACACTGCGTTCCCAAAAGAAGAAAATGTGTGTTCTACAAGAGGGAGTCAGTTTCCATTGCATAGAGTTGAATACGGGAGTGAGGAAGACATTCCCTAGAAGACAAGTGGAAAAGTGGAAAAGCACAATAGTGGAAAAGCAAAAAAATACACAAAGAGTTTGGGGAACAACAATTTGCTCTATATAAATGGAGAAAAGACCGCATGATGTGTCAGAACGGTGGTTATAGGAGAAATAGTTTTATCAGACAAGTATGTATTTTTTTACTTTAAGTACAAGTAAAGGTAATCAGATGTATAACTAAACTTTTTTTAAATTTTAGGATCTGTACTGCAGGATAATTAAAAAGTATGAGTAAAAGTTGTTGACAGAATGATTCTACCTTATAAATAAGGAAGTTAGAGCAAGATGGCCAAACAGACACCTCTAGCAGCTAATCGTCCCTCTGCATGAACACCTGATTCAACAACTATCCACACAAGTCAGCACCTTCAGAAGATCCAAAATATCAGGTGAGCAGTCAAACTACCTGGTTTTAACATTATATCAAGGAGGCTCAGCGCCTGTGTCTCAATGGGCTAAGGCGCCAGCCACATACACCTGAGCTGGCGGGTTTGAATCCAGCCCGGGCCCGCCAAACAACAATGACGGCTGCAACCAAAAAACAGCCGGGCATTGTGGTAGGTGCCTGTAGTCCCAGCTACTTGGGAGGTGCTTGAGGCTCTGTCTCAAAAAAAAACCAAAAAACAAAAAACAAACATTATATCAAGGAAAGAGGCACTGAAGAGGGCAGAAAAGACAGGCTTCCATTGCCTACACCACCCTCTCCATACCCTGGCAGTGTACTAACAGATCAACTGGAGAGAGAATCTCATGTGCCAGGGTGAGGGAAAGTGAAATGAGCATGGGGCTTTACATTGAAACTTAGGGCCTGGAGGCATCTATTACTCAGTGGGTAGGGCAATGGCCACATACACCAAGGCTGGCAGGTTCGAACCCGGCCCAGGCCAGCTAAAACAATGACAACCACAACACAAAAAATGGCTGGGGGCTAGGTGCCTGTGGCTCTAGTGGCTAAAGCTCCAGCCACATACACCTGAGCTGGCAGGTTCAAATCCAGCCCACGCCCCCCAAACAATAATAACAGCTGCAACAAAAAAATAGCCAGGCATTGTGGCAGGCACCTGTGGTCCCGGCTACTTGGGAGGCGGAGGCAGAAGAATTGCTTGAGCCCAGGAGTTGGAGGTTGCTGTGAGCTGTGATGTCACAGCTCTCTAGCTGGGGTGACAGCTTGAGGCTCTGTCTCAAAAAAAAAAAAAAAAAAAAAGGCTGGGCATTGTGGCGGCACCTTGGTCCCAGCTATTTGGGAGGCTGAGGCAAGAGAATCGCTTAGGCTCTAGAGTTTGAGGTTGCTGTGAGCTGTAACACCACGGCACTCTACCCAGGGCACCAGGTTGAGACTGTCTCAAAAACAAATGAACAAAAAAAAACTCAGGGCCACCCCTTAACACTGAGAAACACAGAGTAATTCAGGTGGCGTCCATGGAAGGAGCATTTTAACCAGCCTGCCCACAGGGAAATCTTCTGGCCCAAGGCCCAAGTTCCTGCTAGCCTCACTACCAACAGGAAAGAGCAGCCTGAGGCCTTGACTAAATTTGTTAGGCAGTCTGGTCACAGCCACTGCAGTCCTTGGGCAATTCCTGGGGCTGTGCTAGATGGAAGCCAGTAGACTTGGGGTGCACATAAGATAACAGCGGTGACCAAGCCATTGCCTGTGTCACTCTTCCCGAACTATAGGCATTGCAGCTCAGGGAGAGTCTTCTTCCAGGTAAAGAAAGTAAGGAACACAGAGGGTTTTACAACATAGGTACCAACTCAGCCACAGTAAAATAAACTACCAAGCAGATTCCTGGGGCCCCTCAGTCCAGGTCTTGGGTCCTAGATGGCATTTCTGGACCTCCCATGGGCTATCACAAGCTGCTTTGGAGGGAAGAAATCAGTCCTTGCAGGATTCATTACCTGCTAACTAAACAGCCCTCAGGCTTTGAATAAACAAACATCACAGGTAATCAGGCAATGGTCACCACTGGCTTTGGGTGTCACCTGGCATTGGTGGCCACGAGGCAACGTCCCTGTCACTTCTACCCCAACCCCAACAGCCTAGCACAGACAGCGAGAGACTTTGCCTGGTAATCCAGGAAATTCTCTTGTATCTTACCCAAGCTCACAAAAATGATACCACCAGAAGTCTGCAAGAGTCACATCCTTAGTGGGTTTGAGGCACCCCCACTGATGATACAGCTGCAGTGACCAGAGACTTAGACCACAACAATCAATTTCCCTTGAACATCTGGAAAGCCTACTCAAGAAAGACAGGTTCAAACAAGCCCAGATTGTGAAGATTAAAATAAATACCTAACTGTTCAATGTCTAGACATTGATAAACATCCATAAGCATCAAGATCCAGAAAGACATGAGCTCACCAAATGAACTAAATAAGGTCCCAGGGGCCAATCCCAGAGTGATGGAGATAGGTGACCTTTCAGATAAAGCTGTCCTGAGGGCTCAGTGCCTGTGGCTCAAAGGGCTGAGGCGCCAGCCACGTACACCTGAGCTGGCGGGTTTGAATCCAGCCCGGGCCCGCCAAACAACAATGTTGGCTGCAACCAAAAAAAAAAAAAGGCCAGGCGTTATGGTGGGCGCCTGTAGTCCCAGCTACTTGGGAGGCAGAGGCAGGAGACTCGCTTGAGCCCAGGAATTGGAGGTTGCTGTGAGTTGTGATGCCACAGCACTCTATCCAGGGTGACAGCTTGAGGCTCTGTCTCAAAAAAAAAAAAAAAAGTCATCCTGAGAAGGTCAGTGAACTTCAAGACAACACAGGGAAGAAATTCAGAAGCCTATGAGAGAAATTTAACAAAGAGTTCAAAATAATTAAAAAAAAAAACAAAAACGGGCAGCGCCTGTGGCTCAAAGGAGTAGGGCGCCGGCCCCATGTGACGGAGGTGGTGGGTTCAAACCCAGCCCCGGCCAAAAACTGCAAAAACACCAAGCAGAAATTCTAGACCTTAGGAATTCAATTAACAAACTGAGATTTACATCAGGGTCTCTCAACAGCAGAACTGACCAAGCATAGGCGAGAACTAGTGAGCTTTAAGACAGGCTTTTGAAAATAAATAGAAAAGAAAAAAATAAGTAAGAATGAAGTAGTCCTTCTAGAACTAAAAAATAGCTTAAAAAGAGAAAATCTAATATTTACTGGTATTAAACAGGTAGAGAGAGATTAGGTTAGAGACTTTATTCAAAGAAAAAGTAAGACAATTTTCCAAACCTAGAGAAACATATCAATATTCAGGTATAAGGAGCTCACAGAACACCAAGCAGATTTAACCCAAACAAAGCTACCTTAAACATTTAATAATCAAACTCTCAGAGGTCATGGGTAAAGAAAGGGTATGAAGGGAAGAAAAAATAACATACAAAGGAGGGCCAACATGCTTGGCAGCGGACTTCTCAGTGGAAACATTATAGGCCAGGAGAGTGTTGCAAGACACAATCAAAGTGCTGAAGGAAAAAAAACCTTTAACCCGGCTCGGCGCCTGTGGCTCAACGGGCTAAGGCGCCAGCCACGTACACCTGAGCTGGCAGGTTCGAATCCAGCCTGGGCCTGCCAAACAATGAAGACTGCGACCAAAAAATGGCCGGGTGTTGTGGCGGGCGCCTGTAGTCCCAGCTACTTGGGAGGCGGAGGCAAGAGACTCGCTTGAGCCCAGGAATTGGAGATTGCTGTGAGCTGTGATGCCACTGCACTCTATCCAGGGTGACAGCTTGAGGCTCTGTATCAAAAAAAAAAAAAAACCTTTAACCCTAGAAAACTATATGCTGCAAAAATATCCTTCAAACATGAAGAAGCAATACAGACTCCCAGACAAGGAAAGCTGAGAGACTTCATCAACACCGAGTCTATACTACAAAAAAAATGCTAAAAGGAGGGCAGTGCCCATAGCTCAGTAGGTAGGGTGCCGGCCACACACACTGAGGTCTGTGGGTTAGAACCCGGCCCAGGCCGGCTAAAACAATGATAACTGTAACAAAAAAAAAAATAGCTGGGCAGTGTGGCAGGAGCCTGTAGTTGCAGTTACTTGGGAGGCTAAAGCAAGAGAATTGCTTGAGCCCAAATCTGAGGTTCCTGTGAGCTGTGATGCCACAGCACTTACCTGGGGCAACAGCTAGAGACTCTGCCTCAAAAATAAATAAATAAATAAATAAAAAAACTAAAAGGAGTTTTTCAATCTGAAAGGATATTAATGAATAATAGGAAATCTTCTGAAAATATGAAACTCACTGGTTAACAATAAGGAGACAAATACAGAATACTCTTTTGCTAACTGTGGTATATAAAGCACTTATATATTGAGTAGGAAGACTAAAGACAAACCTATCAAAAATAACTTTTTGGGCCTGGTGCAGTGGCTCACGCCTGTAATCCTAGCACTCTGGAAGGCTGAGGAGGGTGGATTGTCCTGAGCTCACAGGTTCAAGACCAACCTGAGCAAAAGCAAGACCCTGCCTCTAAAAATAGCTGGGTGTTATGGCAGGTGCCTGTAGTCCCATCTACTTGGGAGGCTGAGGCAACAGAATTGCTTTAGCCTAAGAGTTTGAGGTTGCTGTGAGCTATGACACCACAGCACTCTACCAAGGACAACAAAGTGAAACTGTCTCAGGGAGCCAGCCCCATATACCAAGGGTGGCAGGTTTGAAACCAGCCCCTGCTAAACTGCAACAAAAAAATAGCAGGGCTTTCTAGCAGCTGTAGCCCTAGCTACTTGGGAGGCTGAGGCAAGAGAATCACTTAAGCCCAGGAGTTGGAGGTTGCTGTGAGCTGTGATGTCACAGCACTCTACTGAGGGCAATAAAGTGAGACTCTGTCTCTAAAAATGAATGAATAAATAAAATAAAATAAAAATAAAAAATAAAAACAAGACTGCAAAAAATAATAACAACTTTGTGAGAGATAGTACACAAAAAAAACAATGACGGCTGCAAACAAACAAACAAAAAAATGGCCCAGCGTTGGCTCGGCGCCTGTGGCTCAGCGGGCTAAGGTGCCAGCCACGTACACCTGAGCTGGCGGGTTTGAATCCAGCCCGGGCCCGCCAAACAACAATGACAGCTGCAACCAAAAAATGGCCAGGCGTTGTGGCGGGCGCCTGTAGTCCCAGCTACTTGGGAGGCGGAGGCAAGAGACTCGCTTGAGCCCAGGAATTGGAGGTTGCTGTGAGCTGTG
>CAUYON010057059.1:0-69646 GCA_963573935.1 Arctocebus calabarensis
GAACCAGACATTGACCATCTTTAGCCAAAAGCAGGCCGGCCCATAGTTCCCATTGAAATACTGGTAAGTTTGTTGATTTAACTTTATTTGTTCTTCATTTTAAATATCGTATTTGTTCCCGTTTTATTTTTTTACTTCAAAATAAGATACGTGGAGTATGAATAGAAATTTGTTTATAGTTTTTTTTTTTTTTTTAAACTATAGTCCAGCCCGCCAACAGTCTGAGGGACACTGTACTGGCCCCCTGTTTAAAAAGTTCATGGACCCCTGCTTTAGACCAACTGTACCTAACAGATATTTACTGAATATTTCATCCAACAGCTGCAGACTACTCATTCTTTTCATGAGCACATAAAATACTCTTCAGAATAGACCACATGGTTAGGCCAAAAACCAAGTCTTGATCAATTTAAAATACTCAAATCATATCAGGTATCTTTTCTGGCCAGAGTGGGATAAAATTTAGTAACAAGAATTTAATACTAGAATTTAGTAACAAGAGTAACCTTTGAAATTGTACAAGTATGGAAATGAAACAATGTATTACTTAATGGCTAATGAGTCAGTGAAGAAATTAAGAAGGAATTTTTAACGTTTCTTGAAACGAATGTCACTGATTCCAAAATGAAAAGAAGACTTTCAAATGATTAGATTCATATTCATATTCATGAAAAGATTGCAACAACATCATTTCTCCTACTGTGTGCAGTTAATGTCATTCCTGTTGAAATCCCAGGAGAATTTTTTTTTAGATACAGACAAATGATTCTACAATTTATATGGAAAACAACAAAACAAAAAGAGCTAAATCAATTTTGAAAAGGAAGGAATTGGAATTTCATTCTAGAATTTACTGTATAGCTACAACAATCAAGACAATGAGGAATTGGCAAAGCAGTAGGCAGATGATGGAACAAGTTAGACGGTGACACAAGAACCACTAACTGGTTTCTTGAGGGAGAACTGTGGTAGTGATTCAATGGACAAAATGCAATCTTTTTAGCAAATGGTATTTGAAACATAGGATATCCCCAGAGGGGACAAAAAGAACCTTGACATGAACTTTACATCTTATACAGAAATTAACTTAAAATGTTAACATATTACAAACTTAAATATAAAACTATAAAACTTTTAGAAGAAAACAGAAAATTGGCTCGGCACCCGTAGTGCATTGTTATGGCACCAGCCACATACAATGGCAGTTATAAAGGCTGGCAATTTCAAACCCAGCCCCAGCCTGTTAAACAGCAATGACAACTGCAACAAAAAATAACTAGGGATTGTTGCAGGTGCCTATAGACCCAGCTACTTAGGAGTCTGAGGCAAGAGAATTGCTTAAGCTCAAGACTTTGAGGTTGCTGTGAGCTGTGACGCTACAGCACTCTACCAAGGGTGACATAGTGAAACTCTGTCTCAAAAAATAATAATAATAATACAGAAGATCTTTGTGACTTACGGTTAGTTGAAGATCTTTTAGCCATGACTCCAAAAACAGTCAATAAAAGAAGAACATTGATAAGCTGTTCTTTGTCCGCAAAACTTATTGTTAAGATTAACAAATAAGCCACAGACTAGGAGAAAGTATTTGCAAATTTCATATTTAAAAAGGATTTCTGACCATAATGTATAAAGAACTCTAAACTCAAGAAGATTCAGAATATACTTTGGTTCCTAATATTTCATGAGTGTTAAACTTTGAACAAGAAATATGAGGATTTCAAAGCTTTTGTAAATATTCAACATTCCTTAAATATTCTCTTATTATAGATTGTATACAACTGTGCTGTCAATGAGTAATATTTAGTGTGGGATAATTCCTATTAGCTGATTATAATCCATATCTCTACTCTAGCTGTTGGGCTCTTTCCCCCCTCACATATGGTATCTTTCTGGTGGGTTCCGCAGGGCAGACTGTGGACAGGAGTATGAGAAAATTTTGGTATAGGTGACAGAGAGTACTTTTAGAAACACTCCCCCAGTTATACCAAGGGATAACTGTTTAATTTTTATAATTGGGGAAACAATGATGTGTGGATTTTATTTTTAATAAAGCAGACTAATTATGTCTTTGATGATCTTTGTAGCTCAATTGAATACACAATCTAGTGTATTTTTCTGTGTCTTTGTGTGCGACCTACCACAATGTTAATGATAACCAGTAGCACTCAGTAAACTCTTTGACAAAAACATGATAGAGAATAGGTATAATTATACATGGTTTAGGACTAGAAATGTGCCCAGAGTGAATACAAATTATTTTATATACAATCTAAATTTTCTTGATGTTGTTTAAGTAATAACAATATACCTTGTGGTCATACAGATATTGTTCTGAATTTAATCCTAAAAATTTAGAAATATTGCTGTTCACATATAGGCTTTTAATTTACCTAAGATTTATTTTTTGTGTGTTGCATCAAAAGTATCTAATTTTATTCATTTTCTTTTAGTTAACAAATTATCCTGATGGTTAATTAGTAGTCTGTTTTGTGTCCACTGATTTATAATGCCACCTTTGTCACATATCAAGTTTCTCTTTGGGTGTTTTTCTATTTCTATGCCTTCTATTCTGGTGCCTTATCTTGTTTATCAGTCTATGCACTGATTCCACACCATATCAATTACTGTAGCTTTAAAATAATTTTTGATATCTGATAGGGAAAAATCTTCTCATATAATTTTATCATCCAAATTGTCTCGACTATTCGTGTCCCTTTGTCCACTACATAAATTTAGAATTACTTTTTTTTAATTTGACCCAGAAAACTCTATTGAGTTGTTCAATGATTTGATTAAATTTATTTAGAGTTTAATTTGTGAGAACTAGCATATCTATTGTCTCAACTATTCCTTTCTGTAACATTTATTCACATTTTCTTTATATGTCGTTTAGTAATGTTTTATAATGTTTTGTAATATTTTATCTTCATAAAAGTCCTATATAGCTTTTATTAGATTACTTCATGATAACTTAGAGATTTTATTATTTTTGTGAATGAGTTTTGTATTAATTTTCTAATAATCACTAAGGGTGTGTAAGAAGACTATTGATTTTGGTGCATGGATCTTAAATTCATCAATCTTACTTTATTCTCTTATTCTAATAATTGATATTTTCTCTTTGGCTGCTCAAGTTGATAATCATTTCATTTGAAAATAAGGACAGTTAGATTCCTTGCTGTATAATTATTTCTCTTCTTTTCTCTTTCTGGTCTTGTTGCTTTATCCAGGACCTCCACCTCACAGTGTTGAGTGGTGATGATGTCATGTGGCATCTCTGACTTCATGACCATATTTTTTTTTCAGAAGAAGAATTTAATTTTTAATGTGTAACAGAACCACACATAATTTAATAGAATATGAGTATAATGTATTTTATATATTTTTCTAATAAAGGCATTAATTATAGCAATTTAGAAAGTACTAATAAAAAAATTAAAATCAGGTTTGGCGCCCATAACACAGTGATTACGGCGCCAGCCACATATACCGAGGGTGGCAGGTTGGAAACCAGCCCAGGCCAACTAAAACAACTGCATCCGAAAAATAGCCAGGCTTTGTGGTAGGCGCCTGTGGTCCCAGCTACTTGGGAGGCTGAGGCAAGAGAATAACTTAAGCCCAATAGTTTGAGGTTACTGTGAGCTGTGATGCCACGGCACTCTACCAAGGGTGACATATGAGACTCTTGTCTCAAAATAAATAAATAAATAAAATTAATTAATTAATGAAAATAAATTAAAATCAGCCATAATTACATCCCCCAGAAATGATCACTGTTTGCATTTTGGTATATAATAGAGTTGCAAATTAGGTTTTAAATTCACCTAAATGTGTCAAAATTACAAATCACTTAAATCATTCACAAGTTAAAATATACATATGGGTGGTGCCTGTGGCTTAAGGAGTAGGGCACCGGCCCCATATACCAGAGGTGGCAGGTTCAAACCCAGCCGAGGCAAAAAAAAAAAAAAATACATATATACACACACACACATATATATGGATTTGTGTGATTTTTCCTATACATACACAGTAATATATGCTATGAGATAAAATAAGAAAAATTGCAGCTCTAGCTCTTCTGGTATACTTCTGAAGTTGCTAAACCTCAGATTATGTATTGATCTCCTGTAATATCCCAAGCTTATAGTGGGATTTAGTGTGTTAATTCCAGTGTGTAATGATTTTTATCTCACTGACTTGAAAACCTATGCTTGTGTTAGATGCAACTTCCTCATATAAAATGTACTGTATTTTATATAACTGTATTTTATAAATACTTGTGTATTTACTTGCTACCATTTTTGTTTAGGCCTGTAAATGCCATTTCAAAAACAGTGTCCTTTATAAATAGTAATTGGACAAATAAAATAGCAAGGGAGAAGGCTAGGATTCTCAAATTGCAAGTAAATACTTGTGGTAAGACCTTTCCGGAAACAGACAATCGGCATCAACTAAAGAGGGTAACAGATTCACAAATGCTTATGAACATGAATCCAAGCATCAGGAATAGAAATGTGATATATAAAACTCCCACAATAAAATCTCTGGTTATGTTAGCCAAGCTTTTATAATGCTATTGTTCACAAGTCGTACGAACATCTTTCTTCTCTTTCTTTCCATAAATGAACATCAGAAATAAAGTAGATAACCAGAGTGAGAGTAGTACCTAGATTATCACTTTATACATACTGTAGAATCCTAAAAGAGTAAAGGAGGAATCATGGACTGTCGGAAAACTGTTTTTTGTGTTTAGGGCATTTAAACTGGTTTTGTTCCACAGAACATAAGTTGGGCTCATGGCCTTTTCCACCACATCTCTATCTTTCTACATCTTCAACAACTGATTTTTTATCACAAGTATTATAAATACAGAAGTCTCAGTTTATTACTGACATTTTTCATAAGTATGCCATTACATGGCATTTTTAAAGTTGTCGTTATTACAAGAAAAATTTTATCTCATCTTTGAGCAGTAATGGTTAAAAACTAACTTAGCAGGCTGAGCTTAAATCTTAAATTTGGTCACTTGAGGTCACCCATAGCCAAGGAAGACCTAAAGAGGAAAAGGTTTTAGTATCTTAGAAGGACTAATTGTGTTAAATTTGCTTTTCCTTTCAGCTCAAGTTTTAATTATCAAAACATTTTGTCCTCTACTTTTAGTATAGGATGTGATAGGCAATTATGATGACATTCCTGGTTTAATCTTACTTTAATGCATTTTCATTGATGAGATGATGCCCTTTTTTTAAGGTATATAATTATATTAGCTCAGAATGTTGTCAGGCTTTTTTCTTAGAACAATAAAATTGAATCTTAAATTTGGTTACTTCTTGTGTCTTACAGGTATTAATGTATATAGATATCTTACCTTTCATGTGCTAATGGCTGTTTCATAGCAGTTGGGATGACGTAAACACAAAATATGACTAGTGACAAAACAGTTGGGTTTCTTTGCTCATTGGTATCCCCAGCTACTAATGAATATGACTGATTTTTATGTAAAAATAATAGTATATACAGATGAATCAGTTGTTCAAAGAGTCATGTTGGTAGAATAAACACTTCTCTAATAAAGTATAAAGTATGTTAGAAATTGCTCTTTAAGAAATGCTTCTATTGCCCAGAGGAGGTAGCTCATGCCTTTAATTCTAGCACTCTGGGAGGCCATACCAGGAGGTTTGCTTGAGGTCAGGAGTTGAGACCAGCCTGAGCAAAGTGAAAACTGCTCTCTACTAAAAATAGGGAAGTTAGCTGGGCATTGTGATGAGTGCCTGTAGTCCTAGCCACTCAGGAGGCAGAGGCAAGAGGATTCTTGAACCCATGAGTTTGAGGTTGTTGTGAGCTATGACATGACAGCACTCTACTCAGAGCAACAGAGTGAGGCTCCGTCTCACAAAAAAGAAAAGAAAAGAACTGCTTTGTGTGGAGTGACTCCTAATGGGTATGAGATTTCTTATGGAGGTGATAAAATGTTCTAGATTTAACTAGTCATGATCAATGTACACCCTTGTGAATATCCCCCAAACTGGTAAGTTTTATACTTTAAACCGGTGATATTTGTATTATGTGGATTATATCTCAATAAAAAAAAGTCGACTAGTCAGATCAGATAAATCTCACTATTGTATATGTACTGTGATTTTGTACAAATATTGTACTAAAAACTATTAAAAGACCTTTAAGAGTTACTTTAAATTTTAAAAGAGTTTATTTGAGCAAACACCAGTTCATGAATTGGGCAGCTCCAGATACAGGTGGTTCTGCACCCCACTGACAGGAAGTTAGGGGAAGGTTTATAGGGAGAACTTGGAATCAAGTCAGAAAATACTTAATTGGTTAAAATTGAGCAGTAACCTTATTTGGATTATTTCCATGGAAAGTTCCCATTTAAAGGTTAGCTGGCAGTGTGGGGTCGGGTTTCTGTTTGCTGAAGTAGGAATCCAGGGCACTAGAGCCACTTCATTCTAGTAGCGTCCCAATTAATTATTTTAATATACCCTCTTTATTGACCTTAACTTAAATCTGAATTTACTGGTCATGTATGAAAGGATTATGTGTTTACCTTTACTTTTAAAATATAAGGGAAGCAAGCTTGAATAAGACAGAAAGTTGGAGAAGGTAGACATTAAACACCAAATCACAAATAAGGAAAATATGAGGTGATGCTGAGACTATGCAGTGCATAGAAGCGTGAAGAGAGGCATCTGGTAATTAACACACAAATACTTTGAAATTAAAAGGACGAAAATAAAGCATACCTAAAATTCTGCCCACTAATGACAACCAACATTAAATCTTGGATGTCCTCCCGCCTCTCCTCACCTTCTTCCCCCTCCCCACCAAATAGTTTGCTACTGTGTGCTCATGAGTGTGGGTGTAAGTGAAATATGTAATATTTTATATGTATTGTAAAATAAAATCATACCATTAGTATTATGGCCTGTTTTTTTCACTTAATGTATTATGAGCAACTTCTCATGTCAGGAATATTACTTTCATAATATTTTAATAATTAGGAAATAGTCCATTGTGTTAATTTAATCTTCTTCAGTTATTGAATGCTTGGATAGTTTCATAGCGTAACTCTTTAAAAAATCACATGAGAAGATTTCATATTTAGCTGAAGTTCAGACAAATCATTCATTTTTGATCTTGAATGATACAAGTTTCTCTCCAGCGCTATAAAACATATTTCTTATATTTCTGGATTGTTTGGTTTTGTGGTTTAGTCTTCTGTCTGTTCCCTGAGGCCATTACAGAAGGTGGAATCTTCAACTTACTGGCTCTTTTCTTTCCCTCAACTATCACCGTCACATTTACGAGCTATCTTGCCTTCTAGGTTCGTGATTCCTAGAACTTCACATTATCTTCTTTGCCATGTGGATTTCCAGCCAGCTTCACAAACCTACCTTGTCTAAAAACCAAACATCATCATACTTCACCTTCTTTTTAAATCCAGTTCTTCCTCATACTTTCCCTCTTTATCACAAAGTTATCATGGCCCCAATCATTTTAGTCTAGAAACTTGACTCTCCTATACCAAATAGGTACAATCTTCTTTTACAATGTGATTTTCAGGTGTCTTTTCTTTTCCATTTTTAATGCCACCAATTCAAGTCACTTTTTTTTTTAACCTGGAATTATTTTAACAGTTTCCCCATCGATTGCCTTTCTCTGTTTGATACCTTCTTCATTTCAATCCCAAATATTCCCTCTAGATCTTACTGCATCAATTATTCCTTCTTTTTTGCCTAAATATCTTCTCATTCCATTTGCTTTTCCCCAGTCTTTATTTAAATATGTAAAAGTCTCTCCCAACTTAAAAGAAAATGGGGAGGCGAAAGGATGCTGGATAGCCCTCTCTACTTTATTACCTCTGTTAAACTAAATTTTGCCTGGGGTTGCTACAATACCTTGAGTCCCTGCATAACAAACTGCATTCTTAGTACATAAGTGACCTGGAAGCCTAATTTAGGAGCTTTTGTAAGAAATAAATGAGTCTCAGCCAGTCATAGCCGCTGTATTTCAACCAGTTACAGGCCAAAAACTAATCAGACTGTGCCTAAATAAGGCAGATGTCCATCTGTACCCAAACTATTTCTTTTTTTTTTTAATGGAACATTTAAATATACCATCTTTCTTTCCTTTTCTCTCTCTCTCTCTCTCTCTCTGTCTCTCTCTCTCTCTATCTATCTTTCTTTATTTCAGGTTAATGTAAGGCTACAGACAAGTAGGTTACAATATTTGCATTTGTTAGGTAGAGCGCCTCTTATAGTTATGTCCCACACCCAAGAGATAGGCCATATACCCTTACATTGTGCCCATTAAGTGGGACCACAACCATTGTCCTCCCTCCTCTCCTCACCTTCTTCCCCCTCCCCACCAAATTGAATTGAATTGAGTTGTTCTCTTCTTGGGCATATATTATATCATATACTGGCTTCATATTAGTATTGAGTGCATTGCATACTTCTCCATTCGGGTGATACTTTACTCAGGAGAAAGTGTTTCATCTCCATCCAGGTTAATACAAAAGATATGAAGTCCCCATCTTTTTATGGCTGAACAACATTCCATGGCGTACATATACTACAATTTATTAATCCATTCATGGGTTGGTCGGCTTTTAGGTTGTTTCCTTGATAATTGTAAATTGAGCCTCAGAAAACAATCTAGTTCAAATGCCCTTATGATAAAATGATTTTTTTTTCTGGGTAGATGCCCAGTAATGGAAAACAGGATCAGACAGGAGGTCCTATATAGTTCTTTTGGATTCTTCTCCATACTTCTTTACAAAGATATTTTATTAGTTTGCAGTATCACCAACAGGTGTAAAAGTGTTCCTTTTTCTCCACCTCCACACCCCAGCAGTCACACTATTTCTGTGTCTCCCTTTCATCTTCTTTGTACACACTGCCTGCCAACCTTGTGGAGCAGAGCTTTCTCAACACCAGCTGATTTTCCTGACTGCCCAATTTGTGATTGTTCTTTGCTTAACACTAAAGTTTTTCTTTTAAAAGCTCAAATTTAACACTAACCTGCTACAGTCAAGCTTTAGCCACCTTCCCTGTACTAGAGATCTCATTCAGTCTCTAGTTGGTTACTTCTGAGTAACTTCCATCAGTAAAGAGATGCTTACTTCTGACACATCCATCTGAAACAGCGTAGACTTTATGTTGCCAGATTCTGGCCTACTCTGGGTTGATGAGGAGTCACTCGCATCCTCTCAAACTGCTCCTCTGTCTCTTCTGAGGACTCCTCGTCTGGCATGTCTAGGTTTCCGTTCTCAGCTCTTTGTTCTCACTCTGCATATTCTCTACCTACTTTGGCCATTTTAATGACCACTTATACATTAGTTTAGGACTTTCAATCCCTGCATCTGTGCCTAATGCTTGTGTACAGGGATCCTCAACTTACAATGGGGCTAAGTCCTGATAAACCCTTCATAAGTGGAAAATAGTATCTATTGAAAATGCATTTAATACCGCAATAAACCCAATAAAGTTGGAAATTGGCAAGGCAAACCTTCGTAAGTCATGGACCATATAGAATTGCCAAATGGACTCTTCCCCTGGATGTCCCAGCCCTGGTACCTTAAACCTAAGAGTTATCTTTTCTTCCTAAACCTGTTCTTGGTGTACTGTGTATCTCAGTAATGGGAAATTATCATCCAACTAACAAATAAAATGCCATAATATTTGATTTTATGTGGTAAACACAAATATTATAATACTGGAAGGAAAATACTGTAATGATGACCAAATTAACCAATATAAGGAACAACTTTCAATAAAGATAAATTAAAACATGACAAAATGCAGAGAGTGCAAAAAGGTATAAACAATTTAAGAAAGGAAAAAAACTATTAAAAGTGTGATATTCAATATAGATCAATAATAGCATTTATAATATTGTATATCTCTTATAATTGCAGAAGTCAACCATGACTCAAGTATTACAATTTTTTTTCTTTTTTTCTTTATTAAAGCATACCTGCGTACATTAGTGCAATCAATGGGTTCAATGTGCTGGTTTCATATACAATCTGAAATGTTTTTATCAAACTGTTTAACATACCCTTCATGGCATTTTCTTAGTTATTGTATGAAGACATTTGTATTCTGCATTTAGTAAGTTTTGCCTGTACCCTTCTAAAATGCACCATAGGTGTGACCCCAACAATTACCCTCCTTCCACCCCAATTTGCCCCCTCCCCTCCCTTCCCATATTCTTGTGCTATAGTTAGGTTATAGCCTTCATATGAAACCTTTAAATTAGCTTCATAGTACGACTGAGTACATTGGATACTTTTTCTTACATTCTTGAGATACTTTGCTAAGAAGAATATGTTCTAGCTCCATCCATGTAAACATGAAAGAGGTAAAGTCTCCATCTTTCTTTAAGGCTGCATAGTATTCCATGGTATACATGTACCACAATTTATTAATCCATTCATGGGTCGATGGGCCCTTGGGCTTCTTCCATGACTTAGCAATTATGAACTAGGCTGCAATAAACATTCTAATACAGATGTCTTTGTTATAATGTGATTTTTGGTCTTCTGGGTATATAATCTAGTAAAGGAATTATAGGATCGAATGTCAGGTCGATTTTTAGATCTCTTAAGTACTCTCCAAACATCCTTACAAAAGGAACGTATTAGTATGCATTCCCACCAGCAGTGTAGAAGTGTTCCCTTTTCTCCACATCCACACCAACATCTCTGGTTTGGGGATTTTGTCATGTGGGCTAATCTTACTGGGGTTAGGTGATATCTCAAAGTAGTTTTGATTTGCATTTCTCTGATGACTAAGGATGGTGAGCATTTTTTCATGTGTCTATAGGCCGTGTGCCTGTCTTCTTCAGAGAAATTTCTCATCAAGTCCTTTGCCCACCCTAAGATGAGATCACTTGTTCTTTTCTTCCTAATACGTTTGAGTTCTCTGTGGATTCTGGTTATTAAACCTTTGTTGGAGGCATAACCTGCAAATATTTTCTCCCATTCTGAGGGCTGTCTGCTTGCTATATTTATTATGTTCTTGGCTGTACAGACGCTTTTTAGTTTGACCAGATCCCAGTAGTGTATTTTTGATACTGCTTCAATTGCCTGGGGAGTCCTCACAAAATATTCACCCAAGCCAATTCCTTGAAGAGTTTCCTCTGCACTTTCTTTTCTTTTTTTTTTTTTTTTTTTTTTTTTTGGCAGGGTAACGTTTTTACCTAACATCACCAACATATGGTGCCGATGCCCTACTCCTTTGAGCCACAGGTGCTGCTTTGCATTTTCTTTTAGTATTTTGATAGTTTCATGTCTTAAGTTTAAATCTTTAGTCCAGTAAGAGTCTACCTTAGTTAATGGTGAGAGGTGTGGGTCCAGTTTTACTCTTCTACAGGTCACCAGCCAGTTCACCCAGCACCATTTGTTAAATGGGGAGTCTTTTCCCCCACTGAATGTTTTTAATTGGCTTGTCAAAGATCAAGTAACGGTAAGTAGCTGGATTCATCTCTTGGTTCTCTATTCTGTTCCAAACATCTACCTCTCTGTTTTTGTGCCAGTACCGTGCTGTTTTGATCACTATCGATTTATAGTAAAGTCTCAGGTCTGGTAGCATGATGCCTTCTGCTTTGTTTTTATTTCTGATTAATGTCTTGGCTATTCGAGGTTTTTTTCTATTCCATATAAAACGAAGTATTAGTTTGTTGAGATCTTTAAAATATGACAATGGAGCTTTGATAGGAATTGCATTAAAATTATATATTGCTTTGGGTAGTATAGACATTTTAACAATGTTGAATCTTCCCAGCCATGAGCATGGTATATTTTTCCATTTGTTAACATTTTCAGCTATTTGTTTTCTTAAAGTTTCCTAGTTCTCTTTATAGAGATCTTTCACATCCTTTGTTAGATAAACTCCCAAATATTTCATCTTCTTTGGCACTACTGTGAAAGGAATAGAGTCCTTGACTGTTTTTTCTGCCTGGCTGTTGTTGGTATATATAAAGGCTACAAATTTATAGGTGTTGACTTTGTAGCCAGAGACATTGCTGTAGTCCTTGATCACATCTAAAAGTTTTGTAGTAGAATCCCTGGAGTTTTCCAGATATACAATCATCTCATCTGTGAAGAGTGAAAGTTTGATCTCTTCTGACCCTATGTGGATACCCTTGATCGCCTTTTCTTCCCTGATTGCAATGGCTAAAACTTCCATTACGATGTTGAAGAGCAGTGGGGACAATGAGCAACCTTGCCTGGTTCCTGATCTGAGGCGAAATGGTTTCAATTTAACACCCTTCAATACGATATTGGCTGTGGGTTTGCTGTAGATGGCCTCTATTAGTTTAAGAAATGTCCCTTCTATACCAGTTTTTTTAAGTGTTCTGATCATGAAGGGATGCTAGATATTGTCAAAAGCTTTCTCGGCATCAATTGAGAGAATCATATGGTCTTTATTTTTTTAATTTGTTTACATGCTGAATTACATTTATAGATTTACGTATATTGAACCACCCTTGAGACCCTGGGATAAAGCCCACTTGGTCATGGTGTATAATTTGTTTGATGTGTTGTTGGATTCTGTTTGTTAGTATCTTGTTAAATATTTTTCCATCAATATTCATTAGTGATATTAGTCTATAGTTTTCTTTTCTTATTGGGTTCTCTCCCTGGTTTAGGGATCAAGGTGATGTTTGCTTCATAGAATGTGTTGGGAAGTATTCCTTCTTTTTCTATATTTTGGAAGAGGTTTAGTAATATAAATACAAGTTCTTCTTTAAAGGTTTGGTAGAATTCTGACATGAAGCCATCTGGTCCCGGGCTTTTCTTTTTAGGGAGGTTTTGTATAGTTGATGCTATTTCAGAACTTGATATAGGCCTGTTCAAAGTTTCCACCAAGTTCTGGCTAAGTCTTGGTAGGTGGTGTGCTTCCACGTATTGGTCAATTTCCTTCAGATTTTCATATTTCTGATAGTAAAGTTTCTTGTAATATTCGTTAAGGATTTTTTGAATTTCTGAGGGGTCTGTTGTTATTTTGTCTTTACCATTTCTGATTGATGAAATTAGAGATTTTACTCTTTTTTTCCTCCTGGGGTTAGCCAAAGGTTTATCTATTTTATTGATCCTTTCAAAAAACCAACTTTTTGATTTATTGATCTGTTGTATAATTTTTATGTTTTCAGTTTCATTTAATTCTGCTCTAATTATGCTTACTTTTTTCTTCTGCTAAGTTTGGGGTTGGAATGTTCTTCCTTCTCCAGTTGCTTAAGATGTCCTCTTAAGTTGTTAACTTCTCTTTCTGTTTTCTTGAGGAAGGCTTGCAGTGCTATAAATTTCCCTCTTAGGACTGCCTTTGCAGTATCCCAGAGGTTCTGATAATTCGTGTCTTCATTGTCATTTTATTCCAAAAATTTGGTAACTTCCTTCTTAATCTCGTCTATAACCCAGCTATCCTTCAGCATAAGGTTATTTAGCTTCTATGTTTTTGTACGAGTATGCAGCTTCCTGTTGTTATTGAGTTCAACTTTTATTTTATGATGGTCGGAGAAGATGAAAGGAATAATTTCTATTCTTTTAAATTTGCTGAGGTTAGACTTATGACCTAAGATGTGATCGATTTTGGAGTATGTTCCATGGGGTGCTGAGAAGAATGTGTATTCAATTTTATTAGGATGAAATGTTCTGTAGATGTCTGTTAAATCCAGTTGTTGAATGGTTAAGTTTAAATCTAAAATTTCTTTGCTTAGCATCTTTTTGGAGGATTTATCCAACACTGCTAAAGGAGTATTAAAATCTCCAACTACTATGGGGCTCGAGGAAATCAAGTTACTCATGTCTATAGAGTTTTTCTTATAAATTAAGGTGCATTCTAGTTGGGTGCATAAATATTAATAATTGAAGTCTCATCATATTAAGTAGTACCTTTAACAAATATGAAATGTCCTTCTTTATTATTCCTTACTTTGGTTTAAAACCTATTGTATCTACAAATAAGATTGCAATACCTGCTTTTTTCTGTTTTCCATTTGCTTGGAATACAGATAACCATCCCTTTACCATGAGTCTAACTTTATCTTTTAAGGTAACATGAGATTCTTATATGCAGCAAATATCTGGCCTGAGTTTTTGTATCCAGTCAGCCTACCTATGCCTCTTTAGAGGACAATTTAAACCAGGGGTCCTCAAACTACGGCCCGCGGGCCACACGCAGCCTGACAAGGACGTTTATCCAGCCCACCAGTTGTTTTTGCCTCCGCTGCCTATCCCAGTCACAAAATCTGTTAGCGGAAAAACCATTGGTTGCATTTCCAAAGAAAACATGTGTGGATTCACTGGAAAAGTTGCAAAAGGAGTTCCAATTTAGATTTAAAGAGCTTAATATACAGCTTTTCCATAACCCATTTTCTATTGACATTGAAAATGTGGAGGTCAGTCCCTGAAGTCACAGCCCCGGCCCGAGGCTGGTGTTTCCTGCAGGCTGGAGCCAGGCGATGTAGGGTGTGGCAGGGGCAGCCAAGTGCTCTTGCAGCTCCAGCTTTCTAGCTTCTCAATGGGGCTGACCTGTGGTACCTGGATGCTCTAAGAACATTTCGACTGTTGTTTGGAGGACACACGCACTGGAGTTCAGAATTCCTGGAGAACTGCCTTTGTGAGAAGCTGGAAGTATTTCTTTAAATTCCGTCCCTTAGTTTTTCTTTTTTTTGAGACAGAGGCTCAAGCTGTCACCCTGGATAGAGGTGCTGTAGCATCACACCTCACAGCAACCTCCAATTCCTGAGCTCAAACCAGTCTCCTGCCTCCGCCTCCCAAGTAGCTGGGACTACAGGTGCCCACCACAACGCCCCACCATTTTTTGGTTGCAGCCATCATTGTTGTTTGGCGGGCCCAGGCTAGATTTGAACCCACCAGCTCAGGTGTACGTGGCTGGCGCCTTAGTCCGTTGAGCCACAGGCGCTGAGCCAAGACTTTATTTTTTAAAAAAGGCTCTGACCAGGCTCAAATCTGTAATCCTAGCAGTCTGGGAGACTGAGGCAATGGATTGTTTGGCTCAGGACTTCAAGGCCATCCTGCATTATAGTGAAACCCTGTCTCTACTAAAAATAGAAAAAAATGGCTGGTGGCCAGGAGAGATGAGACCTGTAAGACTCTGTCTCAAAAAAAAAAAAACAGTCAAGCATGGTAGCACATGCCTGTAGTCTTAGCTGCTTGGCTGCTTGGGAGGCTGAGTCAATAGGATCACTTGAGTTTGAGGCTGCCTTAAGATACAATGATGCCATCATACTTTACCCAGGGCAACAGAGTAAGATGTCTCAGAAAAAAAAAAAAGAGCAAAAAAGAGCATGCTATGAAAGGAATCTGAGTTAGGGAACTCTTTCTGTGATGCAGTTTGGTTTTTTTTTGAGACTTTGAGACAGAGTCTCACTATGTTTCCCTCGGTAGGGTACCATGGCATCACAGCTCACAGCAACCTCAAACTGTGTTTAAGCTATTCTCTTGCCTCAGCCTCCCAAGTAGCTGGGACAACAGGCACCCGCCACAACATCCAGCTATTTTTTTTGTCATAGTTGTCATTGTTGTTTGGCAGGTCCGGGCTGGGTTTGAACCAGCCAGCCCTGGTGTATGTGGCTGGCGCCCTAACTGCTGAGCTATAGGCACGGAGCCTGTGATACAGTTTTTTAATGTGCTTTGGACTCCCAGAGCAATTAACAAAGGGATTAAAGGAAAATAATTCCCCAATGAAGGTAGAACTCCCCCTTCTAGCCAGATGGTTTACTAAAAAGATCTAGAATATGGCAAGGGGCATAAAATGCCAAATGTGCAGAGGCAGGCTTGATATTAGACACTCACCCTCATCTACTCATGTAAAATGCTTAGCCTTGGCAGGAAGGGCTAGTTCCTAGATAATAAAGCTCACTCAATAGAAATCTTAGAGGCAAGGAAAGCCTGTATAGGGGACTCTCCAGCGCAGAGGAATTCTTTTTGTTGTGGCAGTTTGGCCAGAGCTGGGTTCAAACCCGCCACTCACAGAGGAGAACTTGTTTCACCCCAATGGGAGGAAGGTGCTTTTATTGGGTTACTAAAATCTGTTTCCAAATAAGAAGACTCAAGGAGTATTCATTTTATTTTATTTTATTTATTTATTTATTTATTGTTTTTTGCAGTTCGGCCAAGGCCAGGTTTGAACCTGCCACCTTCAGTATATGAGGCTAGTGCCCTACTTGCTGAGCCACAGGTACCGCCCAAGGAGTATTCATTTTAATATCCATGTAACTTAATTTACATGACAGAGGCCAGGTGCGGTGGCTCAAGCCTATAATCCTAGCACTCTGGGAGACGCAGGCAGGTGGATTGCCTGACCTCAAAAGGTGACAGTGGCCTGAGTGAGAGTGAGACTCCTCTAATAATAGCTGGACATTGTGGTAGACGCCAGTACTCCCAGCTACTCTGGAGGTTGAGTCAAGAGAATCGCTTGAGCCCAAGAGTTTGAGGTTGCTGTGAGCTATGATGCCACATGATTCTACCGAGGGTGACAAAGTGAGACTGTCCCCCCCCCCTCAAAAAAATTTTTACATTACGGGTGGGCACAGTGACTTATGCCGTTAATCTTCGCACAGTGGAAGGCCGAGGTGGGTGGATTGCCTGGGCTTTGTAATTCAAGACCAGCCTGAGCAAAGACCCCATCTCTACTAAAAATAGAAAAACTTGGCTTGGCACCTATAGCTCAGTGGCTAGGGCACCAGTCACATATACCAGGGCTAGTGGAACCCAGCCTGGGCCTGCCAAACAGCAATGACAAATACAAAAACAAAAAAATATAGCCAGGCATTGTGGCAGGCACCTGTAGTCCCAGCTACTTGGGAGGCTGAAGCAAGAGAATTACTTAAGCCCAAGAGTTTGAGGTTGCTGTGAGCTGTGACGCCACAGTACTCTGTCTCAAAAAATAATAATAATAATGATAATAATAAAAATATAAAAACTAGCCAAGTATAGTAGTGGTTGCCTATAGTACCAGTTACTCAGAAACTGAGACAAGAGGATCGCTTAAACCCAAGAGTTGGAGGTTGCTGTGAGCTATGGTGTCATGGCATTCTACCCAGGGTGACAAAGTAAGACTCTGTCTCAAAAAAAAAAGGTTCAATGCCAGTAGCACAGAGGTTATTGTACCAGACACGTATACCAATGCTGGTGGGTTTGAACCTAGCTTGGGCCAGCTAAACAACGACAACTGCAACAACAAAAAAACAGCCAGGGCCCAGCGCTTGTGCTCAGCGGGCTAAGGCACCAGCCACGTACACCTGAGCTGGCAGGTTTGAATCCAGTCTGAGCCCACCAAACAACAATGATGGCTGCAACCCAAAAATGGCCAGGCGTTGTGGCGGGTGCCTGTAGTCCCAGCTACTTGGGAGGTGGAGGTAGGAGACTTGCTTGAGCCCAGGAATTGGAGGTTATTGTGAGCTGTGATGCCACAGCACTCTATCCAGGGTGACAGTTTGACGCTCTGGCTCAAAAAAAAAAAAAAAAAAAAATAGCCAGGTGTTGTGGTGGGTGCCTGTAGTCCCAGCTATCGGGAGGCTGAGGCAAGAGAATCACTTAAGCCCAAGAGTTTGAGGTTCCTGTGAGCTGTGAAGTCATATTACTCTACCAAGGGAGACATAGTAAGACTCTTGTCTGGGGGGTGGGGGTTGGGGTGGGGGTGGAATTTACATGACAAACATTCCACTGAAATGTCATTTTCTCACACCTATAAGATTGACAGAAATACAGAGGTTTGACCATATACAACTTGGCAAGATTTGGGAAACAGGATTGCTGGGAAGAGCATCACATAGCACAGTCCCTTTGGAGGATATTTTGGCAACATCCTTAAAAGTACAAATGCATTTTCCTTTTGAGTTAGCAATATCACACTAGGAATCTGCCCTGAAGAACACCTCCACAAACAGAAAACAATCATGTGCACTGTATCATACTTTGCAACAGCAAATATTAGAATAACTCCTAAATCCATCAATAGGGAGCTGCTGAATAAATATGGTGGTCCTAGAAAATAGAATGAATACTATGAAGCTGGAAGAACAAATGAGCAGGCTCATAGTCTACATTTTTTTTTTAGAGACAGAGTCTAACTTATTAACCCTCAGCAACCTCCAACTCCTGGGCTTAGGCGATTCTCTTGCCTCAGCCTCCCGAGTTGCTGGGACTATAGGCACCTGCCACAATGCCTGGCTATTTTTTTGTTGCAGTTTGGCCAAGGCTGGGTTTGAACCCGCCACCCTCGGTATATAGGGCTGGCACCCTACTCACTGAGCCACAGGTGCCGCCCCTCTACATTTTTTTTTGAGTCAGTCTCAAGCTGTTGTCCTAGGTACAGTGCCATGGGGTCACAGCTCACAGTAACCTCAAACTCTTAATTTTAAGTGATTCTCTTGCTTCAGCCTCCCAAGTAGCTGGGACTACAGGCACCTGCCACAACACCCTGCTATATTTTTGTTGTTGTTGTTGCAGTTGTCATTGTTGTTATTTAGCTGACCCAGGCTGGGTTTGAACCCGCCATCTTTGGTGCATGTGGCCAGCACCCTGCAGACTGAGCTATGGGTGCCGCCCATATTCTACTTTTTTTTTTGTAGAGACAGAGTCTGACTTTATCGCCCTTAGCAGAGTGTTGTGGCATCACACAGCTCACAGCAACCTCCAACTCCTGGGCTTAGGCGATTCTCTTGCCACAGCCTCCTGAGTAGCTGGGACTACAGGTGCCCACCACAACCCTGGATATTTTTCTGTTTTGCAGAGGCTTTGGCTGAGGCTGGGTTTGAACCTGCCACCTTCGGTATATGGGGCCGGCGCCCTACTCGATGACCCAGAGGCGCCGCCCTCTACTTTTTTTTTTCAGATAGCATCTCAAGTTGTTGCCCTGGATAGAGTGCCCAGGGATCCTAGCTCACAGCTACCTCCAACTCTTGGGCTCAAGCGATCCTCTTGCCTCAGTTTTTCTTTCTTTTTTTTTTTTTTGAGAGTTACACTTTGTCACCCTCAGTAGAGCAGAGCTCATAGCAACTTCCAACTCCTGGGCTTATGTGATTCTCTTGCCTCAGCCTCCCAAGCAGCCGGTACTATAGGCGTCTGCCACAATGCCCAGACATTGCAGATTTTTTGCTGCAGTTTGACTGGGGCTGGGTTCACCCACGATCCTCGGTATATGGGACCAGCACCCTACACACTGAGCCATAGGCGCCGCCCAATTGCCTCAATTTTTCTATTTTTAGTAGAGACAGGGTCTCGCTTTTGCTCAGGCTGGTCTCAAACTCCTGAGCTCAAGCAATCCACCCACCTCGGCCTCCTAGATTGCTAGGATTATAGGCGTGAGCCCACCACGCCTGGCCTCATATTCTACTTCTTACATACCCCTAAAAGATGGCCGTGTTTTCAGTATTTTTATTTTTATTTTTATTTGAGACAGAGCCTCAAACTGTCACCCTGGATAGAGTGCTGTGGCATCACAGCTCACAGCAACCTCCAATTCCTTGGCTCAAGAGAGTCTCCTGCCTCCGCCTCCCAAGTAGCTCCGCCAACCTAGGGACTATAGGTGCCTGCCACAACGCCTAGCCATTTTTTGGTTGCAGCCGTCATTGTTGTTTGGCCGGCCCAGGCTGGAGTCGAACCCACCAGCTCAGATGTATATGGCTGGTGCCTTAGCTGCTTCAGCCACAGGCAACTAGCTAAGACAGCCATGTTTTAAGTGAAAAAAAAAAAAAAAAAATCAAGGGTGGGAAATATGTAAAATGTAAACTTTTCTCTAAGAAAGTGGAAAATCTTTCTCTGTTGCAGATTAGAGACAACAATATATATGTATACATATATAATTAAAAGAATAAGAAAGAGGGAAAATAAAATTCATATTGGTTCTATTTATATAAACAACCACCCAGAGGGTACATGTGAGGGACTTCTCAATGTAACTCTTTAATATTGTTTTTATTTTTGAATGATTTATTTGAATCTATTTCCCATTCAAAAAACTAAAATAAACTTAAAATATTAAATGCCCAAAGGCTGATTTAAATTTGTAAATATATGATATAATGAGAAATGCTGCAGAGGTTGCTATCGGAGACCCAAGGAGGGGGCAGTAGTGTGTCACCTCCGTGATGGAGCGGCCTCCAAAACCCTCAGGACCCTGGTGCTTGCAGGAAAGTGAAAACAATATTTTCAGAGGACAAACTGCCTTCTTTTAAGAGATCAATCTGTAATGCATGAGAGATAAGAATGAAACAATGACCAAATATGGCTTCTGGAAATTGAAACAACAATTTCTTAGCGAAACCAATAAGCTATTGGTGATCTGCTCATTTATTTGAGGGCAAAATTTTTATGAAATGGCTAAAGAAGATGAGAAAGGGAAAAGGGAAAGGGAAAAAAGATAAAGGAAAGTCAAGGCCTGGAAAGACAGGTTGTGTGGCAACCTGGTTTTGTCTGGGGTCAGTGCTTACTGAGTACCTACCACTGGTAGGTTCTTCCCCAAGTGATAGCTCTTGGGATTTCCTATCATGTGCAGCAACAAAGCTAATAGCTCAGAGAAGCAACACAAACTCCTAAGGTCACAGAGCAGAGAAAGGAAAAAACTTGGGATTAAACTAGCCAGTCTCGGCAGCGCCTGTGTCTCAATGGGTAGGCACCGGCCCCATATACCAAGGGTGGTGGGTTTAAACCTGCCCCGGCCAAACTGCAACAAAAAAATAGCCAGGCATTGTGGCGGTCGCCTGTAGTCTCAGCTACTCGGGAGACTGAGGCAAGAGAATCGCCTAAGCCCAGGAGTTGGAGGTTGCTGTGAGCTGTGTGACGCCACGGCACTCTACCAAGGGTGATAAAGGGAGACTCTGTCTCTACCACAAAAAAAAAAAAGAAAAGAAAAGAAAGAAACTAGCCAGTCTGACTGCTAATCTAGTGCTCATGACACCCTCTTGTCCAACTGCCTGCATGCCCTCCTCAAGCCCAGAGGTAGGAGACCCCTCAGATCCACTGTCATGCCTGCCCCTACCCCCATGCATCCTTCCTGAACCCTGAATCTGGCTGCTACCCAGAATGTTTGCAAAAACACATGTGTGTCATCCAAGATCACACCTGAGACTGCACAATCCTAGCATTCTGGGAGATAGAGGTGGATGGATTGCTTGAGCTCAGGAATTCAGTTCGAGACCAGCCTGAGCAAGAGTAAGATGAGTCCTGTCTCTACTAAAAACCAGAAAAACTAGTGAAGTTTTGTGGCGAGCTTGTGTAGTACCAGCTACTTGGGAGGATAGGGCAAAAGGACTCCTCAAACCTAAGAGTTTGAGGTTGCTGTGCACTATGATGCTATAGCACTCTACCCAGTGTGACAGAGTAAGACGCTGTCTTTAAAAAAAGAAAAAAGGCTGGACACAGTGGCTCACACCTGTAATCCTAGCACTCTGGGAGGCCTGAGGCAGGTGAATTGCCTGAACTTACAGGTTTGAGACCAGCCTAGGACAGAGTGAGACCTCATTTCTAAAAATAGCTGTTGTGGTAGGCGTTTCCCAAGTAGTCCCAGCTACTAGGGAAGCTGAGGCCAGAGGATCGCTTGAGCCCAAGAGTTTGAGGTTGCTGTGAGCTATGACGCCTCAGCACGCTACCAAGGGCAACAAAATGAGACTCTGTCTTAAAAAGAACAAGATACGTGTATGTCAAAGCCAGGCAAATAAAGGAAGGAGGCAGGGCGGGGACGGGGAGGGTACAGGGCAGCCTTGAGAACAGCTGCTCAACCTCATGGGGTAATCACTGCTTGGCTCCAGCTGCTGGTTTCCAGATAGAAATGCAGGCCTAGTTTTGCTGGATTAGATTTTTCCAGAGACATAAAAAAGTTTTGTACAGGCCCAATAAAACAGACCTCTGGTTTCCACACTAATAGGTAACTAGGCAGAGCACTGGAAAATCTCTTGCCCGTCCCATTATTTCTTCATCTTGATGCCATGAACTTCTTTAAGGGTATCTCACCTAAATAACAGGACTC
This sequence comes from Arctocebus calabarensis, assembly GCA_963573935.1. Taxonomy (NCBI): domain Eukaryota; kingdom Metazoa; phylum Chordata; class Mammalia; order Primates; family Lorisidae; genus Arctocebus; species Arctocebus calabarensis. The sequence continues at coordinate 22,023 of CAUYON010057059.1, forward strand.
TATTAGGCAAAAAGTAGGACTGCTTCAAAGCCAGGTAAATACCTCTTCATTCTCTCCAGGCTGGTCTGGGCCTTTATGTCACCTTCTGACTGGGAAAGACTGAAATAATATCCCTGTCACTTTTCCTTTGCATTTTCTGTGTAACTTGACTTCTGGGGCTTACTTTACTGCCAAATTACCTGAGATAAACAAGTCATGCTAAGATTCTCTTTTCCTTTCCAAACCCAAATAGTATCTGGCAGCTAGAAATGATTATTTATAACCTGCACACTATACTAAACCATTTGCTTGGTTTAGAAATGCTTAGCCATGCATTCTTCGCTGTCCTCAAACTACATAATTAGATAAGAGCCTGGGGAGAGTGCTGCACAGTGGCTGAGAGGTGAAGCTCTGAGTCAGCCTGTCTGGCTCAGCCACTCTTATCTGTTTGGGTGTCTGTTAGTATCAAGTCTATTTTTTTTTTTTTTTTGCAATTTGTGGCCAGGGCTTGATTTGAACCCACCACCTCCGGCATATGGAGCTGGCGCCCTACTCACTGAGCCACAGGTGCCGCCCTCAAGTCCATTTTAAGACTATTGTCAGGGTTGGCTCAGCGCCCGTAGCACAGTGGTTATGGCACCAGCCACATACACTAAGAGTGGCATGTTTGAACCCGCTCCAGGCCAGCTAAACAACAATGACAACTGCAACAACAACAACAAAAATAACCAGTGTTGTGGAGGGCACCTATAGTCCCAGCTACTTGGGAGGCTGAGGCAAGAGAATCGCTTGAGCCCAGGGTTTGAGGTTGCTGTGAGCTGTGACTCCAAAGCACTCTACTGAGAGCCACATAGTGAGACTTCTGTCTCAAACAAACGACTACTGTCAGGGTTAAGACAGTACACATAAAACACTTAGAACAGGAGCTGCATAGCATAGGTACTTAGGAGTTATCAGCTTCCTCCCCCATAAACTGCTGACTTTTCATAGATCTCAACAGTCCACAAATATTGCACATTGGTTCCCAAATATATCCTGAGTCTGTCTGGTTTTCTCTAAAAACCTCCCTATCATCTCTCTGGACCTCTTCTTTTTTCCCTTGGACTCTTCCTTTTTTTAAGAGACCAGGTCTCATTCTGTCATCCAGGCTGGAGTGCAGTGGCTCAAACATAGCTCGCTTATAGCCTCAAATTCTGGGCTCAAATGATCCTCCTGCCTCAGCCTCCTGAATAGCTGAGACTACAGGTGCCCACTACCATGCCCATGCCTGGCCAATTAAAAAAGAAATTATTTGGGGCGGCGCCTGTGGTTCAAAGGAGTAGGGTGCCGGCCCCATAAACTGGAGGTGGTGGGTTCAAACCCAGCCCCGGCCAAAAACAAAACAAAAAACAAAAACAACAAAAAAGAAATTATTTGTACAGATTGGGCTAACTGTATTGCCCAGGATGGTCTGGAACTCCTGGGCTCCAGCTGTCCTCCCTCCTCAAATCCCCAGAGTGCTGGGATTACAGACATGAGCCACAGCACTGGGCCTCCCTAGTCTTTATTTTATCACAATTATTATTATTATTATTTTATGAGACAGAGTCTTACTATGTCACCCTCAGTAGAGTGCTGTAGCATCATTGCTCATAGCAACCTCAAACTGTTGGGTTTAAGTGATTCTCTTGCCTCAGCCTCCCAAATAGCTGGGACGATAGGCAACTGCCACGATGCCCAGTTATAATTTTGTTACAGTTGGCATTGTTTAGCAGGCCCAGAATGGGTTCGAACCCACCACCCTTGGCTGTCACAGTACCCACTGTGCTACAGGCGCCACGCCAGCAGACTCTTTTTAATGCTCACTATCCTGAGTAGCAGATGCAAGATATACAACAGTACAATGTCAAGAGATTCTGATTTTTCCTAACATGGTAAAGGCCACGTTTCAAGGGAAAGAGTCTGTTACATAAATAACTGAAATGAAAATTCTATCTATGGTCATTGACAAATACTAATTTTTTTTTTTTTCAATCAAGGCTCCAGCAGAGCACTGTATTTATTTCCTTAAGAAGGGCTTTAAATACAAATTTACCAGGCTGAACGTTCCATATTCTTCCCTGAGAAAATGTGTCAAAAATCCTAGCAGTGTTGTCTGGTCTCCCCAGGTCCACCGGGCTCGATTGAGGTAGGATGAGATGGGAAGGTGGATGTAAGGCAGCAAACCAGCAGAGAAGCACAGACTCAGCCGCAACAGAGCACCCAGCGAGAGTTCCTGCACCAGAGCACATTGGTTTGCAGAACAATTTATTTTAGTTGATTCATTCTGGAACTTCAGGAATACATCAAAGAAAACATCAAATGTGTGTACTCAGACCTGATCTCTCAATATATATCAAGTCACCACAGAAAACTACAGTCAAACCTTCTGATTATTGTGGATTACTAGAAAATTGCATCAGCCCAAACTCTTTTGCATGGCAGGTAAAATCTGAGTGAAGCAAATAACACTAGCAAAGACTCATAAGTATCATGTTTATTACATCTCTTACATTTAAAACCATGTCATGACATGCAGCTTTGTACAGCTGAGATAACCCACTTGGAAATGATTAAGCGTTGTCTGGCTGATTTTGAATACACCAATTCACTATTCGAATACCACTTCACTTCATCATCATAAAGATGACAGCTTTATTAAGATTATATCTTGACAATGTAAGTATTTCAATGAGGAATTTGGACATTCCACAGACATGCTTGGCACAAATGAAGCTAGGTTCTACATAACCTGCAAGCTCATCCAAATGTTTTCCTCCTCAATTTATTTACAGGACTGAGGAAATTTGTTGTTATATGTAACAATGTTGCCTCATATACCTTATTTGGGGGAATATATTTCTCATCTGTACACTTCTAAAATAGGACAATATTGACGTTTTAATAAGATGATGTCCAAAAAAGTATGAATTCTGGTATATTGAACTGATTCTAGTACACTTGAACTAGCATTCAAATATCAATTGCAACTGGGAAAGGGGTCTCTTATAAATATCATATTTGGAAATTGTTAGCTTTTCCTTTACAGAAAAGAGAAAATCAGACGTGAGGATGCATATAAGAATCAATGTTGTATTCACAAGAAGTAGAACAAGCAGTTGATTTCTATTACCATTTTCAAATAAACATCTTAATTGGAAATGAAGTGTTTTATTATAGCACTGATTTAATTTGAGATTTCTATAGCAGTAATGATATGCATAAAAAATGATGGCATGAAAAGAGTGTAGGAAATAACTAATCTAACAATATGATGCCTTTGCTATTCTTCAAAGTAGTTGTAAAGAAAGTAAATGTTTACTTTTTTGCAATTTTTACATGTTATAAAGTTGAATTTAGGAAGGTAAGATGCAGTGGCTGCAGCATTTCCCTTCTGTGTGAGGAATGAACAGGGAGACAGTTGCACAAGAAGCTCTTCCTGAGAGCTGGGGCTGGTTCTCAGCACCTGGGGAAGCTTCATAAGCATACTCATGTTTGGGCCTCCCCTCCCACCCCCGATCGACTGTATCACACCCCTAATAACCCCACACTCTTGTACACATATACTTACTGTACGGGTATGTATGTGTGTGTACATACGTGTACACACAGGCAAACACGCAGTTTTTAGTACTTCTGAAGCCAGCTGACTCAGGACTCCCTGCTCTGCCTCACTTCACTAGTAGACCCTATTTTCTAGCCTCTGCTAGAAATAAACAATGGGTATGAGGCGTCCACTGAAGAGCTACAGTTCTCAAGACTTCTCCATTCATTGGTGGCTCACCTCACCTCAGGGCAAACAGGCCTTAGTCCAGGCCCCCAAAATGGCCACCTCCGAGTCCCACATGCTTCACAGAAAGCGTATGACTCTCCTTTCGGTCACACATGAAGTAAGTGCTCTCCAGGCCCTTCCCAGAGGCACACCTCACTGATGTTTGTTCAGGTGGCGGTTATCAGAGTGAGATGTGCTGTCCATCTGCCCGACCTGTGAGCCCACTGATGCACAAGAAAATACTTAGGCCCCTCACTGTTGTATTCCACAGGAAGGTTTCACTGATTGCATTCCACACTGCCATTTTAAATCAAGGGTTTATAAAGGACCCTGTAAGACCTTTCTGTATGTTCCAACTCAGCCTGGTCACTATCTCTTGCAGAAGGACTTACATGAATGCAATTCTAAGCAAAAGTTGCTCTTTCCTAGCAACTACTACATTTCCTTTTTTATTTATTTTTTAATCATATAATAAGAATTTTATAATCTCCATGTTGCCCTTTTTGCTTTGCTGTTAAGCTCAGAACCAAAATGTGTACAAGTACAGTAAATATAGTTATCTAAAGCTTTGTTATAATTATAACCCTATTTCTATATGATTTTATTTGCTTTATGTATTTTTCATTACAATTCTGCTTATAGCTGGGTATAATTCCCAAATGATAAAATGACAAATAAAGCTGAGTTTGTTCACAAACAAATAATAAATAAAGTAAAATCAATCCAGCACAAGCTTTGTATATAAACTGTTTTAACCTCTGCGTACCTGTATCTCCCAAAGCCTAACAAAGTAATTTTCCTATGTTGCTTTTTATTGCCATTTTAATTTACAATCACTTTTCCTTTCAGAGAAAGAAGAAATTAAAATAAGTCATTTTTGATTCTAAGGAGATATGTTGTGAGAAATTAGGAGTGCTGTTTCTCAGAGATCTTATCATCTAGTTCCTTATAGCAGGGATGTTGTCTATTTTGTTGAGTGGAATTTTCCAGAACCTGGAGCGGGCATACAGCACAGAGCAAGGGCTCAAAAAGGGTGAGATAAAGGAAAGAAGTGTTATCAGGGTAGCATTCTGCCTCTTACAATGGATAATAAAACAATTAAGGAAAGTTGATATTGCGGCATTAAGTCCTTTCAGGCTATTTGCATCAGGGTGCTATTCAGAATCATGAAATTATGGAACAGGCCAGATGTCCCTGCAATCAATACTGCATAATTTTTGTAAATCCTGTTTTTTTCAGTCAATATTGGAAGGGCCTAAGGTTATGTATGCTTTATGAAACCCAAGAAAAATTAAAGCACCATGTTTTCATATGATGCAAATGCTGTATAACATTTAAGTAAAATGTTAAGAATTTTAATATTTTTTATAAATTTCACAAACCTACCTTCTCTTTTATGAGTCGAAAGAGAATCCAAGGTACTATGCACAAAATGTAGAGCATGATTGTGTGCTGATTGCACAGACTAAGGCCACAGCAGAAAGCACCGATTTTAGCTATCTGAAAATAAATGAAAGAAAAAAAACAAAGTTAAAAATTCACCAAGTCTCTAAGTAAGCACAAAGACAAAAATCCATTTTTTTATATTAAAACCAGGCATAGCTTGGTTTTATCATAGCTTAAGCTTTTTTATCATAGCTTAAAATCACTTGTATCTCTTTAGATACAAGTAATTATACTTTTAACAAACAATCATTAGTATTTATCACCATTATTTTTGTTAGTATTTTCATTAACATTAACTAATTAAATATCTGTTACCATTTCATAATTATATAAATAATATGCATTTCCATTCTCATTAAATAACTGCAGTTTAAACTTACATAATTATCTTCGAAATGACTTACAGAAAGTCCTACAGAATGACCCGATAAGGTCTAACAATAACAGAGGATTGAATGATTGTTATTCAAGTAAAATATGTAACTGAAGTTCAATAATTGCTTTAGTTTTTCTCCTATCAGGTTAATGAAATACAGCATCTTTTATTTAGAAATCTGGTCTCAGGGAGGTGTTTTTGATGTATTTAAAGATGTGTTAGTTTCCTAATTGACAAAGATTCTTCTCACCGAGGCCCTGACTTTCGGGCTTCTGTGCTGATCTCTGCGGTCCAGGTGGAGTGAGAACCTGCTGAGTCAGCTCGGCCAGAGCCCCACCCTCCACCGAGCGAGGCACCTGCTGTGTCATCCGGATGCCCGTCCCACACTGCTCTCTCGGTGACGTCTGCTCTCCCTGCTCTGCCTCCACCCAGGACTCCCCATCCTCTCAGTAATTTCCCAGCTAGCGACCCTGATCCTTGGCTATAAATTCTTACTTTCCTTTGTTTACATGTAGAGTTGACTCTGACCTCTACCCTAGTACAAAATCCCACTGCAGTGGCCCCTATACTTCAACCTGAATAAAGCTTGCCTTGCCATTCTTTAACAAGTATATTAAACACTTTTTCCTTAACATAAACAAATTATTAAGCAAAAAAAAAAAAAAAAAAAACTCCAATAACATCACAGATCTGTTTATGGGAATCACAGATAAACTGTAACGTTCTTTTGTTTCTCTGAGCAACACAAGGCTGCCTATGCTAAGATGTTTTAGCATCTTCCACTGTACGGAACATAAACTCTCAAAAGAGAGGGTTTTTCACATCAAATTACTCTGACAACAGTGTTTGCCTTAAAATTCACTGTTATCTCTTCTGAACTACTTCGTTTCTGAACAACATTTGATCCTCCTCTTTTAGTAAAAAGAAAAAACTACAAATCTGACTTTTTTTGACTATTAGAGAATGAGTCAGGAGATCCTAATTTCAGGGCCAGTCTGGAGTTTGGCGCCTTATGATAACACACACAAACAATTGTTATCTTTCTATAGGACACAAAGGAATTTCATAATCTCCTTATTCTCCAAAAAACTTCTTGACTCTGAGGGCAAAAGGAAGTCCCATGTTTTACAAGGGCTAGCAAGGTTCCATCTCAGATTTAAAAACCTGAGAGCATTTTCTTTCTCAAGATGCCTAGGTTACCCTGAAAGTAATCAGCACAAACTGTATTTAAACTGAAGTTAAAAAGAAATAGAGCATCTGTTTCTAAAAATTAAAACAGACAATGATTTCACTTTGATCAAAATAGGTTACCTTTGATCTCTCCTTTGCAGTTGCCGCCTCCTCAAAATGTACAGTAAGAGCCATAAGCAGCCCCACAAACAGATTGTTTAAGCTGAAAACCTCGGCTGTGATGGACCACTGCCATGTTAGACGGGAAAATGAAAACACCCCCGCAGCAAGGATTCCTCCAGCGTATGAGCCAGAAAGCCTGCAAACACAGATAACATGAAATCTTCTTTCCCAATGAAAAGAACTAACTTTATTTTCCTTTTTATAAACTGTACCAGCAGAAATTATGACAGTTGCCCAGCACTGCCCCAACATATTATATAGCTAGTACATTACGTCATGTAATGATTTCTTTCAATAGATTTTAGTTAAGTTCATATGTTAACCTATTAACAAAGAACAGACATATGGATAGAATGTAACTGCTGGGACTTAAGCCAGTTCAGAAAACCTAAAGAGACAGTAGCTAGAGCGATAACAAACCTGTATCATTCTTTTGCTCTATCTACAAGGAAGGATGGTCTGATTAAGACCTACATATACTGACTTGTAACAGTTAAATGGCAACATATTAATACTTATTCAGGAAAACTCATCTTCACTTCAGGTGGAGTATGAGGATCTAGGTACTGTGCCGTCTACCTTTATGCTGTATGTCATCTGGCAAAGAATGTTTTGGTCACAATACTTCGTGATTTTAAGTTCTTTTATAGCAAAGTTCTTAGTTTGTAATGATTCTGTTTTTTAAACAATGCTGAAGTTAAAAATAGTAGTTTTCTAAAAGATGGAGATGAGAATGTGAACTTCAAAAACACTAAAAGAATCAAATGCCATAGTTAGAAACAAATTTCTCACCCCCAAATGTCAACAAGAATCATATATTTTAAATCAATCAGAAATTTGGATGTCATTTCGGAGATCTGATGTGAGATCAGTAATGTGGTTGAGCACACGAGATCATGTCAGGTCAAAACAACTTTCTATTCCACCATAAACCTAAAAGTATAAAAATTAAAGCTATCATCAAATACCTATTTATAACAGAAATTATTAGGAATATTTTTTCTTGAGTTTCTATTAACAATTTATTTTTTTCTTATAAAAAATCATCAATTTCCTCTTTCAGAGTTTTCCATTCTTCTACTGATCCAGATTTAAAACACTTATATCATTTTCTCCTTCCAAATTCCTTCCCAATGTATTCATTCTTTTGATTTGTGTTCCTACTGCCTTAAATCCAATTATTTTAATAGTTATCGAACTAGTTTTCTATTTTGCAGTCTATTCTGCAATATAACATCATATCAAATTACCTAAAACTTACTCTTTATGACTACACAGCCCCAAACTTAAGGACCCTTCATTGCCTATGGGATAAAGTCTAAATCAGCCAGCCTGGAAGATAGGCTTCAAAAAAACGGACCCCACCCATCCATTAATCACCAACCTTATTATCTCTCCAACAATTAGGCTCCTCAAATTTCCCCCAAAATACATGTCTCTTTTTAGCACTCCACCTTTGCTCATTCTGTGCACATGAATTGAGTATTCTCTCTGCTCCTTTCTACTTACTTAAATTGTACTTCTTTCTCAAGTTTCAATTCCTAGGTTTCTAGCCCATCTCTACACATCTATAGCATTTATTTGTCTGTACTAATTATTTTGACATTGCTTTTGAAAAGTGAGCTGGCATTCAACTTCATTTATATTAGAAACATCTAGCCCTAAGCACAAAAAGGTAACACAGTGAATAAGAGAACAATTAAAGTACATGTATTTCTAATGTTTTTAAAGGAATGGCTATATTTTATCTGTTAATAATATCTTGGAAAGTCAGTATAAGATACAAGATTCCTTCTTCAACTTAAAACACAAATTAGTATCTTTGGAGAAACGGCTGATTCCAGGGCTGGAGTAGCTCAAGCACAAAATTAGTCTGAAACATCTTGTCCCAGAAGGTAAAGAAAAACTCAAAGGATGCTGGGGACATGACAGAGGACACAGGAACCAGCTCAGAGGGGCACCCAAAGGCCAAGTTGGGGATAACTTGAGCATCAGATTAATCATAGTAAGAATCCATGAATCCACAGTGACATGAACAGAGAAGGAACACATTTGCCTTTCCATAGAAAGTCAACTAATAATTGCAGAAGAAATGATGCAGATAGGAATCACCTCTGGGCAACTATCTTAACAATAATCAATGAAGACCAAAATTAGCAGGCAAAAGTTTTGGAGTAACAGAATATGTACATAGTCTCAATGTATCTCCCTATAAATAAATTACAAAGGGAAAAATGGTAACTTTATAGTGGCCAGAACAGGCAGACAAAATCTTAGCCATGTGACCAAAGATAACAGCACCAGTAAGGCAACAACAAATCAACATCATGTGCTTGCTGGGCTCTTCTAGTGAAAAGAAACCAACATATAAACAACTACAGTCCACATGAAAGAAAACGCAAGTGTATTCAAGTGAGGGGGAGGGGAGAGTTGGGAGGGGGAAGGGAGGAAGCAGAGTGACTGGAAGTTCTCACCTAATGTGCACATTGGGAGGGTGTTCAACACACACCCTGGAGGAACGGCTCAATTACAACTTGAACTTTACGTTTGAAATGAAAACAAATGTAACCTAAACGTTGATAAAACATTTTAATCTGGAAATAGAAAAATACTATGGTGTTCCTACCAGAAATGTTACCTGAAACTAAGCAAAGAAAGTCCTGCTATAAATGAATCTTCAGGAAGAGGATTTCCGGCACACTGTCTGAGCATGCTTCCTTTCACCCTCATGAGGCAGGATAAGTGACCATGAAGCGAGCTGACACCAAGGGTGAGTTCATGGAGGCAAGTTTCCATGTTGCGAGCCGCTCAGTGTTGGCCTCGAGCCCACACCTGCAACCTCCAGCCCCTGGTCCCTTGCACTCTGCCCATCCTGCTCTACTGAGGTTCCAGTGACACCGCGCTCTCTGCACCTGCCCTGTTGGGCTACTGGATTGCCGCCTGAGTCCACATTCCCCACCTGGTTTCCTCATACGAGTCCGGATCTTCCTGCTGTGTTTGCTCTACGTGTATCCCTTTTTTCCATCAACTGCTTTAAAGCTAGTTATTCCCCAAGATTTTACTGTCTTCACTCTTGGGTAGTTGCTCTTCTCACTCTGCATATTCGGTCTGTGTGGCCCTACCCGTCATCTTAAGTTCAACGTCCAACTACAAACTGAACAGACCAAATCTGTCCCAGCACTGCTTCCTCCCTTACTTCCAGACTTAATTGAATGGGAGTGTCCCTAGGACCTTAATGTCAACATATGCAAAACTAATTCTGCATCTTCTTTCCTAAAAATGACTCATGCTCCTGTATTCACTACCTCAGTGATTTTCCCTGAGGAAATCTAAGTTAAGAGACCTGGGAGTCACAATCAAAGCTTCCTCTCCTTTTTTCTCTCTGTCCAACATATGTTGCACATCTTGTCAATGTTATTTCGTAATTTTTTTTTTTGAGACAGAGTCTCAGTTTGTCACCCTCAGTAGAGTGTCGTGGCATCACAGCTCACAGCAACCCCAAACTCTTGGGCTCAAATGATCCTCTTGCCTCAGGCTCCCGAGTAGCTGGAACCACAGGTACCCGCCACAGTGCCCGGCTACTTTTTGGAGATGGAGTCTCACTCTTGTTCAGGCTGGTCTTGAACTCCTAAGCTCAAGCAATCCACTCACCTCAGCCTCCCAGAGTGTTAGGATTACAGGCATGAGCCCCTGTACCCAGCCTTCTTAATTATTTCTTATCCTCTGCTTTCCATCTGTACCACTGCCCTCTGGCTTAAACCAATCCAACAGCATCATAAGCTGTTGCCCCATCCTGCGCCCCCCACAGCCACCACTGTGAGGGACCCAAAACACACCTCGTCTCCTACGTTTCTGCACCCGAATCTTCAGTGGCTCCTCTTTCATCCGAAACCATAATATAAGCTACGCATCATGACAAACAAGACCCTTCATAATCTTCTCTCAGCTCACCTGTAGCTTCATTTCTTAACGTTATTTATCACAAACTTTGTTCCATAAACATGAAATGACTAATCAGTCCCTATACTTACAAGCTGTTGCTTCATCTCTGAGTTTCTTTGCAAATGAGGTTCTCTAAACAGATTGCTGACCCATTATCTGAAATACTTGGAACCAGAATTGTTTTTTTTTTGTTGTTGTTGTTGTAGTTTTTGGTAAGGGCTGGGTTTGAACCCGCTACCTCTGGTATGTGGGTCCGGCGCCCTACTGCTTGAGCCACAGGCGCCACCCCTAGAATTGTTTTTAATTTAAATTTTTTTTTCCAGATTTTGGAATATTTGCAGAATACCTGTCAGTTCAACATCCAAAACCAAGAATCTGAAACCTAATATGCTTCAAGTGAGTATTTTTTTGGGGTGTTATGTCAACACTCAAATAGTCCTGACTTTTGGAGCATTTTGGATGTTGGATTTTTGGATAAGAATGCTCGACCTATACCTATAACAGTGTTTTGCCTTCACCTGGCTAACTCCCACTTATTGTTCACAACCTACTATAGGCATCACCTGTCCCAAGTTTTCCTTGAAGAACTTTTGCTAAGACTAAGGTAGCTGCCCCTTCGCTAGGCTCTCATTAAATTAAATGTATTGAATGGGTACTCAATAGATTTTTCTATATTTCTTTAAAACAAAAGACCTCAAGGAATATGAGGTCTGTAACCTAATCAAAATATAAATGAGATAGATCACAACTATAGCCCAGGATGAACGCGGGAAGGGAAGGGGAAGGACAGAGGAAGGGAGGGGGTGGTTCAATAGAGGGAAGGTTAATGGTGGGACGACACCTATGGAGCATATCGCAAGGGTACAAGTCAAATCTATCAAGTATAGAACACAAATGTCTTAACACAATTATCAAGTAAATGAGGCAAAAGCTATGTTAATTAGTTTGACGTAAGCACTCCAATTATATAAAAAAAATCAACATATTGTACCCCACATATGCATAAATGTATTCCTGATCTATGTATATATGACTTCATAAAAGGAAAAAATACATAAATAAGGAAAACAGATTTTAAGAACTTAAAAATCCTCTATATAATGCATTACAAAGCCATATTAATGTATTTTTAAAGTTAAAAGCATATCTCACTTTACATATTTGTGTATATATCCTAGACAAGCTATTTGACTTTTCAAAAATTGCAAGTTTTCCCATACATATATTATTTTAGACAAACTTTATCTTTAGTTTTTAATGCTCTAAAACAGTAATTTTTTCAATTACCACAATCTAAGTCTACCTATTTTTAAATCATGCTATATAACATTCTTATGCCATTATATAGAAAGAAATCTTTTTTTTTAACTGCAAAAAATTAAGACAAAAGATACTTTGGTGTTGGAGTGAATTTTGTTTCTTTTCAAAGCCATGTCCTTTACTGTTATACGAATGGTATGCTGGTAACAAATTAAGGTAAAAATTAAAGGATTCATTTTGAATTTGTTACATTAATTTTTTTCTTTAATAAAATGATGTGTATATGGATATATCTTTCGTAAACCAAGAAATAATCATTTCAGCATTTTAAATGTTTACACATTCTTTTAGCAAGAGTACAGAAATTGGGGGGGCGCCTGTGGCTCAGCAGGTTGGGGGCCGGCTCCACATACGAGGGTGGCGGGTTCAAACCTGGTCCAGGCCAAATTGCAGCAATAACAACAAAATAGCTGGGTGTTGTGGCGGGCACCTGTAGTCCCAGCTACTCAGGAGGCTGAGGCAAGAGAATCGCTTAAGCCCAGGAGTTGGAGGGTTGCTGTGAGCTGTGTAATGCCACGGCACTCTACCCAGGGTGATAAAGTGAGACTCTGTCTCTACAAAAAAATAAAAGAAAAAAAAGTATAGAAATAAAAATTTACTGAAAAGCACTTTTAATTTTCGCATTATGTGATTTATTCCTTGTCTATAAAATCAATATTTCAAAGAGTATATAGAAGGCTCTTAGTTATTCATATTGCCTTTTTACACACTGGGATATTTAAAAAGTTCCTTAATTTTCTCAAATTTTTGTTTAGTTTAAAAAAAAATGCTGAAAAGTTCCTATCCTATGTTTTATTGAGCAAACATCAATGAATGTTCTGTATCAACAGGCCACTGCGTATTGGAGACAGTCAAACAACTTCAAATGTGCAAAGGCTTTCCCAGGTGATGCTGCAAAAATCATAATGACGAATATATCTGAAGGCAAATCTAGTCTTAAACTTGCTAAACAAGAGAGATAATAAGCACTTTTATCATTGGTTTATTATGAGTTTATAAGAAAGATACTTTCCTATGAGTCTACAGAATTCCTAGAGCCTCCAATTAATCCACTGCCTCCCTCACCCCGTCCCCCCCCTCATTTTTTTTGAGACAGAGTCTGGCTCTGTTGCCCAGGCTAGAAGGCTAGAGTGCTGTGGCCTCAGGCTAGCTCACAGCAACCTCGAACATCTGACCCAAGTGATCCTCTGGCCTCGGTCTACCAAGAAGCTGGGACTACCAGGGTCCACCACAATGCCTAGATGGTTAATTTTTCTATTTTTTTTTTTTTTGCAGTTTTTGGCCAGGGATGGGTTTGAACCCGCCACCTCCAGCATATGGGGCCGGCACTCTACTCCTTTGAACCACAGGCGCCGCCCTAATTTTTCTATTTTTAATAGGGATGGGGGTGTCTCTTTGCTCAGGATGGTCTCAAACTACTGATTCCACCTGCTTTGGCCTCCCAGAGTGCTAGGATTACAGGTGTGAGCCACCACACCATTGCCCTTTTTGATCACTGGGGCCTTAGTATCTGATGAGCCTGGGTCAATTATCATCCCTATAAATCCCTGTGAGTGAGTGATTTGACAAGTTAATTACAATCTCTTTTGAAGAATAATTCCAATTAGGAGACATACTCTATACTTTATTTCCCTAAAAAATCTGCAACATATATTTTAAAATTTTTGGCAGAGTTAGATTATATATAGAGTGAAACATTATCCATAAATCTTACTGCACACAATACTGTTAAACGAATTGATAGTCCAAATTTTTGACTAATCTTCCTTTTAAAAAATAAACCAAAGGATGTCCAATTTGACATTATTTAAACATGAGTTTTAAATAAAAATGTTGGTTTGAGCTTACATAACAAGCTATATTGTATCACCCATAAAGTCTAATGTGCAGATGAACTGTGGATATAAGTGTGCCCCAAATAAGACAAACCAAACATTAGCATTTACCTACAGATTAACTCTGATGATTTTTTTTTTTAATAAAATGACATAATCAAGAATACCATTGTGTTTTCACTGGGCAATCCAGGAGCCCTACTTTCAATTTTCATTTTATTCTTTTGAACAAATATGCTTAAGTGATTATTATCTTCTAAAAAAGCAACTAAGGAGTTAGTATGCTAACGTGGAAACTTAAAATTAGCTCATTAAAATTAAAAGAATATTTTCTTACTGAAATTGATAAAATTACTTCAAACTAAAAGCAAACGAGAAAAAGAAGAGAAATTTGAATGAGTTAGTGAATAAAATGAGAACTGTTTTTTCCAGAACTCAATAATATGTTATAAATAGTCTAAACTATTTTCCATTTTGCCTTAAGAATACTCTATTATGAATTAGATATGATAAAAAATCTAATTTTCACAGAGCCTCATGGAGCTAGGTGAAAGGAGGAATCTCTTCAAGAATACATGTTTTTAAAATCTGATACACAGAAAGATAAAGTCACATAAGGCTACATGAAAAAAATGACTTAAACACCAGTATTGTGATAATTTTAATAACACAAACAATGTATTATAAAAGATAGTTACATGTTGACACCAACAAGCAAAACCAACCTTTTATACTATCAGCTTACACTTTCAGGCTATTAGCTTAATCCTAAGGGCTCACAACGATGCAAGAAAGCACTGATACAGATGATTCGAAACATCAAATCTAAAAGTTACTAAAATATGTCTTATCTTATATAAATAAATTTATTTATGGATGTATTGATGTATGTATGTATGTATTTATTTATTTTTGTAGTCACTCTGTCATTCGGGGTAAAGTGCTGTGGTGTCATTACTCACAACAACCTCAAATTCTTGGGCTTCAGCGATCCTCCAGCCTCAGCCTCCAGAGTAGCTGGGACCACAGGTGCCCATCACAACACTCAGCTAATTTTTCTACTTTTAGAGAGGAGGTCTCACTCTTACTCAGGCTGGTCTCAGACTCCTGAGCTCAAGCTATCTACCAGCCTCAGCCTCCCAGAGTAGCATTACAGGTGTGAGCCACAGTGCCTAGCCTAAATAATTTTAAATTTTAAGCACAAAATAAATTCTGCAGTATAATTTGCAGTAAATAAAATCTTCCTGAGTGCTTTTTACTTGTGTTAACTAAAATCATGTAGTTCATGTTCCAGGAGAGCACAGCATTTAGTCAACAAAGAAAGACAAAATTTAAGTATGACAGTAGGGGCAGAGTGGTCAAGTGTTTACAATTTCACCCAGACAATGCAAATGACAGAAATTCTCCACTGGGGTAATGTGATGGAAGAAGTGATGCTATGAAAGAGCACCCTTACAATCATAAGCATCAGAATCCTCTGTGTAAAACATAACCACCTTCTTCTTTGTTACATAAAATCCCTAAGTCCTAGATAAGATTCCTAAGAAAGGTACTGCGTGTGTAGTTTTCTCACTGATGGAATACTATTCATCTGTTGACACAATGGATAAATCAGGAGGTTACAATTTACACCAGTGACACAGGTTTGCTACTGATGATAAGGTGTATTTTTCTTTCCACTACACAGTATTTGATTTTCATGTGTAGTCACATGTTTGTCTAACTCTTAATCAAAAAGCAAATAACAAAAACCTGAAATTCTTTCCAAACACACATTTGACATGCCTCATAAAATCCATGAATGTATTTGTCTTCAGTGTTACTTGCATGCAAAGAACCCAATGTGGAGAGTACACCACCCAAAGTCTATACCGAGAACTCCTATCTGAAGTAAATGGAGCTCAAATAGTCCAGAATAAAGGATCAGAGCATCATTGTTTAATAAATTACTATTAGTATCAGTTCCTACCGATGACTGAAACAGGGTACTGGATCACAGGGAGGAAGCATGGTAAAGCAGGGTACGATCAGCAGCAGATCGACCACCCTGTTCTTCCCTGTTCTTTCTGGGTCCTGTTCATAAAAATTACAGACATGCTGCTTTCTGCTCATTCACACAATCAGCCCCATATACTTACTCCTCCCATCTATCTACCTGAGGAATGGTCAAACTAGGAGGCAGAGCTACTGAAAACCTAAGCACTGCTAAACCTCTTTCTTTTGGTGACAGTTCACTCCACACTCCCTCAACAAACATAGCAGGCATCTCATATGTGCCAGGAACTCTGTGGGAAATGGTAATCAGCAGTCATTTACAGAGCAGTAAAACATAAATCTTTCCATTTTTCAGTTTAAACCTAAAGAACATAAATTTAAGATGTTATTAATATTAAAGTTATATCTCTGAAGCTACCACCACTAGGCTTAAAAAAATAATCAGAACATTTCCAACGTTAATGAGTTTGTGAATAAGCCCTTTTCCCCAAATTTTATAAAAATGTAATTTCACTCCAGATAAAATCCTATCAAGGTTAGTTCTACTCCATGAGATTCTATCAAAAGAACTGTCTATCCTGAATTTCCAGCTACATAAATGTTAACCACCAGTTCTGTAACAGGATAGTACAGATTATTACTCCTGATTTAAAACCATTAAATAAAATTAGGGGAAAAATGTAAAAGCCTTCAGAAAAAAAGCACAACTAAAACAGAGGGAATAGATTATGAATAGTTTCCATATATGTAATCATACAATTTCTATTAAAGATTTATGCATTTTTCAAAGTTTAAAACAATTCATTTTATTATACTCCATCAACTCATACTTGAATATCTAAAAGAAAACACTGAACTGGGCTTTATAGAAACCACCATCATTTACATTTTACTAAGTTTTCATGGTCCACCAAATAACTTCGTAAGGGGAGGCAATACCTTCTTGAGGTACAACCTAGTTTAAAAAACTCCCCAACCGTATATTTTAGTCAATTTTGTTTGAAATATGTAAAACCACACAAGAGCTCAAGATTAGCTTGTTACTCAACAGTGTTTTTGTATTCAGTAGCAAGACTGAAATTGATTAACAGTGTATTCCAGCACATTATTCTCAAAGGCACTAGTCAAGGCATGTCACCACACTAAGTCCTTTTTAACTAAAAACTTAGAAGATGTTGCATAATTTTTACAATGTTAAAACACTAAAAACATATGAAGTAAACCTAAAACATCCAAAATGAGGGTACTAAAGTCGACAGAATGAGGGTATTAAACCACTTTCGTTGGCAACACTAACCAACCTAATAAACAATAGCGATTTGATATTAAGTAGTCTTATGCAAAGTTATCAACTATATTTTCCTATTTCAATTCATTAAGACTGTTTTATATTTTTATGGTTTTGAAAAGCAGCAAATCTACAGGAATTATCTATAATTTTATTGTAATTTTAAGAAATATATGCATTTATTATTACAAGCGTAATAACTGATGACTAGTTCCAGTGGCAAAATCTCGGCAGGAAACAGATTTAGCAATTTAAATGTTTTATAAGTTTTTGTAATTGAGGAAACTTTTCATAATCTGACATTTGTTAAAACCACTTATTAGAAATTATGCAGCACAGAAGCTGTGGAAATATGAGCTAGCTTCACAATTACAAAGTCAGCCTATGCAGCCCCTTCCTATTGTACGTGGTGGCATAAACCCCACGGCGGCCTATCAGCTAACTGGCAGGCAGGGGGCTGCTCTATTCAAAGTGAGAGATACAAGCTGCAGGGCAAAAACCTGGCAGCTCCCATCTGACCCCACAATCCCCTACTGGTGACAGCTCCAAGCTCCATGGCAAATTAGGCCTTCTCATATTACAATTGGAGAAGACAGATTCCATTAGCAGTATCTGAAATTGAGTGGAGAGCTGCACTGTTATCAGACTTGACTCATAAGCACTGCTATTAATCAGAGCTATGATAGCATTTATATATTTCAAGCTATCTGCTGCCGCTGTGATATTCTGCTACAAAGGGTTGATGGGACTTAGGAAAGTGAACAATAGAGCTTTCTGGGAAAAGCAGAGTAAATCAAGAAAGTCTATGACTTCCGCACATTCTGAAGGGATTGTGGTTTACATAAATTTTCTCCCAATTGGAGATTGAGCTCTTCCTCATCTTACACATGGGATTTAGTTGTCACTCAATGGTAACAGCTGTGAAAAGGTGAAGCGGCCCACCGCTCAGAATATTGCCTTCGCTTTTAAAGCAATTAACCCATGAACAGGAGGATACCTGGTGATATCAAAGGGATTAGGCCAGGCAGTGCATTATTAACATTTCCTTGAACTAATTCTAACTCTAACTAGCTGTCAGAAAAGAATCTACAGTCTTAAAGAAGAGTTTTTGCCCTGCTTTTTTCCCTTCAAAATGAAGCGCTGCTATTTGAGCCTAATATGTCCCTCTACTTATAAGAAAATGCAAATGAACCAAGCTCTTAATATGCTTAAGCACTCTAAGTCAATGCAATTTTAATACAAGTATGAGAGAAATATATGATCAATTACCCAGGGATCAAGACAGATATTCTCCTGAATGGAAATTAATGCTCCAGTACTTCCCATTCTTCTTCAACTACAAAAACTTGGTGACTATTTGTTACTTATGCATAGTTACTTCTGAAATTAGGAAAAGCTTCACATTATTCTCTATGGCAATAATCTAAAATACTCTTTGAGCTGGAAAATCCAAATGTCCCTTAAGCAGGAGATTGTGCATTCTCTAAGGTACGGCATTGTAATTTTCTATTCTTTACTGAATGGAATCTTAACTGAAGCTATAAGAAAGCAGACACAGTCTCAGGATCAAGTTTTTGCTTTCCAAAAGTTTAATCAAATTAATTTTTAGCAGCAACATAATGTTTAGAAATACATAACTTAACAAAAATTATGAAATCCACAATCTGCCAGAGATATTTATGTATGACTGAAATTGACCATAAATTATTTGTAGTAAGCCACATAGTCTCAATACACCTTTAATTATTATTAAGATTCATGTGTTCTAAATTACCTACTTGGCATTAAGAAATCTGATTTCTTAATGTACCGTGTTAATAGTATTTTTATGCAAGCTTCCCGAAATCATCTTTTAGAAAAATATTTGAAAACTGCTTATTTAATGGTTAGTGACTTTGTCTTTCTTTAACATAAACAATGAATTTTGATTATAAAAACAAAGAGTTTTACTTTCAATTCCCATGTGTGCTCAGCATTCTTTCGTAGTTCCATTTGGCCCACGGTAGTTTGAAGAGGATATGTGACTATTAAGCCTGTTGAGAATCTTCTCCCTGCTCTGTACCTACCCAAATAAATAAGAAACGCCCTCATCTGATAGTACAGCAACTGAAATCTTCCTGAAGTAAAGAATTTTTACACAATGCTAACAACACACTCCCCTTTCTTTTAGTAATATCAGGACACATGAAGGGTGAGGGCGTAGATATTTAATGACAGTGACTTCATAAGATAGTACTCCTTCCCTATTCATTTAAGATCTAGCTTGATATTTCCTAGAAAATTATTTTGAAATTCCAGTATTAAACAATGTTAAATGGCATTCATATTAGTGATTTATATTATCTATAACTTTTAAGTTTAATATTAATAGGATTTTTGAGTTTCAAATAGAATAGGAAACTTTAAATACCACATTATCACATTTAAAAGTCATTTACTTCAATGGCCTTGAAGAAGGAAATCTATTTCACATAAATCACTAATTATATTACAGTGTTAAAAACACAGATGTATATACCATTAATAAAATGAACACTATTTCATATAAACATAATGTATCAGATTAAACTCCCCTAACATAATGCATACTTAAAAATACCCCTGAAAGGAACAATACATAAATAAATACACATGGGAACAACTGACACAGTCTTACTATTTTTAATTCAATAAACCGCATTGACACAGCTCCCAATGTGCTGTTTTACTCATGCACTTTCTACATTAGAGCAAAGCAAATATACGAGTTCTTGCCAACCATTAGGAAAGATTGACAAAAAAATGCAGTGTTAATGACATCTTACAGCTTTTAAAAGCAAGAGAAAGACGCAAGAAAGGAAAAATTACATAGTAATTGGAAACGAGTAAATTGTTCTTTCAATCTAAGTCATGTTTACTGAAAAAAGGGGAGCTTTCTACATCAACACATTTAAACAGAAATTTGCTTTTGAAATAAAATCTTTGTTAAGAAGGTACAGAAAGTCTTTATGTCCACCCCAAGAGCTAAATATAGTGAATGCTATGTGAACAATAACCTGAAAAAAACCTAAACCTGTTAAAAGAATTAATTTACTGCACACCAGTCAGCACTAATCCTACATGTACAGTAATGTTCTCTTAAGTGATGGGGAAAGAAAGAATAAAACTGCATCCTGGTTCAAAACCCTTCAATATTCAACAACAAAATGGAATGATGATTTGGTTTGTAAATGAATAAAGTAGTGAAATGTTTCCTAAACAAACGGAGTCAACCTGTAAAGGAATATATTTACTGTATGCTAGGACAGGAAAAAAGCCGTCACTGTAATGGCTGCACAAAAACTGTGTCCTGCTGTTGGGTTTATAGTCACAGAAGGTTTTAAAGGTTAAGTTCAGGTCATGCAACAAATGAAATTGTAACAAGCCAGCTGACATTGTATAATGTCTTCTTCCACTCCATCAATAGGCTACTGTTAGTCCTATTACCATAGAGATGGCTTCTCCTTTTTGAAGGGTGTCTATTGTTTGACAAAACAGATTTGCCACTTGAACTAGGTTGTTCCCAAAGGATGTGTACCTTGTCAATTATTTGTATTCAAAATAATGAAGTATTCTCACATTAAAATTACATAAGAGATAAAAGAGAGCAACTTTTTGCAAAGTACATACTATACTACTAAAATCATTCCAATACCCAATTTAGTCAAATTAAGAGTTTTGATTTAAAACACATGTCAGCAACTATAAAAATATATCATTAACACTGTATATTAAAAGAAAAGGGTTACAGGCTAACAAAAGTAAGGATAATCAATCATAATAATTAATAAAAGCGATTTTAAAATGCAGACAATGCAAAAGAATTGTCCAAAACTATTGGACTCTGTCAAAAAAAATTTTTAAGATTTTTAATATTATTTTTACAGTGGTTCTCACGTGGAACTGCATCAACAATTAATATGTCACAAAACATGGCCAAGTTTTAGAAAATGATTCACTTTACTTGCAAAAAGAGCTATTTATATCTGCAAACACTTAAATATATGTATGCTATATAAATGATCTAAAAGACAGAGTATATAAATATTCAGTTTCCTTAAATGTTTTTGTCTTAAAATGTCTTATGAAAATTAATAACTCACACATTCAAAACAGAACAGGTAAGCTCCTGTTCAATCTAGTTATTTCAAAATAAAAAAAGATCAGTTTTTCTCTCAATGGAACTACTGACAGATTCCCTATTATAAAAACCTCAAAAGGAAAAATTCTTTTTTTGGCTGGGGCTGGGTTTGAACCTGCCACCTCCAGTGTATGGGGCTGGTGCCCTACTCCTTGAGCCACAGGCGCTGCCCAAAAGGAAAAATTCTAATAGAAGTTAGATAATATAACACTAAGCAATCCCAGCAGAGGTATTATTTTAAATATCTCATACTTAAAATTTTCGCTATCCCTGCAAATATCATGTACTTAAAAATTTCGCTATCAAGGCCAAAATAGAAACAAATTTAAAAATAAAAATTTGCTAAAATATTTATTTGAATCTGGTATTTGAATCTGGAAGTTTTTTGCAAATAGATTAAAAAATAAACTTTATGAGTTATAAAGATATTAACTTTTATCATTTTATAAATAATTAAAAGAGAATTTAGAATGTAGGGCAATATTATGACTTTAACACAAAATATACTAGTCTCTAAAATGACATGAAATTTTATCTATTCAAATTATACCATATTTACATACAAAAATAATTTGCTTTTAATAATGAAACTTGCAAGAAGTATTTTAATCTGAAGTATTTTTCCCTTTATAAGAAGTATAATTTGTATCTTTCACTATAATCCTTTTAGGCATAGACTGAGGCTGAGTGAAGAAAGAGGGAGAGAGAAACATCAAAGACCTAAACTAACGACCAACTTTTTAAAAGCAGGGTAGCCTTCCAAACTAAGAAAGCCTTCCTTCTATTAATGAAGTAAGTGGGATCTAATCTGCCTACCTTCCCTATAACTGTAATGGAGAGGAGTGAAACCTTATTAAATGCCAAAATCAAACTGATTTCCTTAGTTAAGAGCCTCATTTCAAAAAGTATACATGCTCATACTTTGAATACAATATAATTAGATATTAGCCCTGAACCTAATAGGCAGCTGCCCATCAGCAATACTGTGAGTAATTAAATGATATTTACCATTTGCCAAAAGATGAACCTCATATTGTAGAATTAAACTGGCCCATCTGCATCTTCATAAAATGACAAACCTCATTAGTTCTGCCTAACCAGAGAATAGTGTTAATGAACTGGTGACACTTTCACTCCATTGTATAAAGCAGAACCAACTATGTAATTATTTGAGGGGCCAAATGCAGATGAAATTATTCTAAGTTAAGAAAGTGAAATCACATGAATTAGGGAAGCCATTCACACAACAAAAGATTTTTTTTAATGTATGCTCCTGGACCATAAGAAATCTGTATTTTCCATTGCTCAAAATTAACTAATCAACTACTTTACCTGAAAACGGTGAAAAAAAGGAACGATGCAGCTACTGCTCCAAATAAGCCACAGAGAAGATTGACGCGGTAGGCAACTGAACCAAAAGGAAGCAGTATAATTGCCAGTTTAGCCACCAGCGTGAACAAAGGATAGCCAGGAGGATGGGCGACCTACGGGAAAATTACCAAGAGTTACGAGGTTTTCATCTAGGAAAGGAAAAGTCACACCGGCTTTAATCAAAAAGCATCCCTTTTTTCAGGCAAGTATAAAGATTATGTGCCAACGACTAGTGGTTTTCTATTGTAATCCTCGTGTGCTAATACAAATAAATATTTTCTTTAATGGATTTGGCAGCATCTATCACATGGCGTGTCACCGAGAGAAATGGTGACATACTTCATTGTCAGTTCTTAAGCAGTTTGTTCTCTGGGTTCACAGTACCTTAGGGTTATTTAAAAGGCTATTGAAAAAAGGCAGGTTCTGAAATATCATGTTGGTTAGAAAGTTGAAAGACCACACTGCTATCGGATTACCACCACACTGACAGTCGCCAGATCTTGCCTAAAGGGATCATGCACCATAATAAAGTTTATTAAATAATAAACTTATTAAAACTGTTAACCCGATTTATTTTATTCTCCACAGCTTATACAAAATTTGGGGTGATAATAAGGCTGCTACTGTATATATAGTAAAGGCTTTGCTTTATAATTTAGTCTAATTGGATTTAAAACTTAAAGTAAATTGTCACATACTGTACTTATAAGTTACTAAAAACTGGGGTCTGAAAATAAATTAATCTACTTTACTCCATGCTTAATTAAACTTTCTTAATTCCTAAAACTGTTAATGAGAGCATTGATTAAACAATAAAACTAATACTTACTCCAAGCTCATATGCAGCCGTGATCAGTTCCCCTGTGAAAAAATAATGTAAAAACCAATAATTACTATTAGAGAATGACACTCCTCCAAAATTTCAAAATCCAAATGCTTGCATTGGGGTTTTGCATTAATTTGACTGGATAAAACTGTAAATCTGTAGAGATTTAACGGCATGAAATAGTCTAAGAATACTTTCTCCCTTAGGTCTGATGAGCAAACTATCTTTGATCATTCCCAATAACCAGTCAATGGAAATATAAGCGAATTTTGGTTTTTAGAAAATGCTTATTTTCCCTCCTGAAAGTTGTATTCACTTGCAAATATACAAATACTGCTATGGCATTAGTGTGATATGCTTTATTACCCTCAAGTATTCAGCACAAAACAATCTACAAAGATGCAACCTTGTATACCCGGCATGTGAGGTTTGAACATGCCATAAAATGTGCCATATTAACCTGACACTGACATTTGGATGCCTTCCCTAAACTACGCTGGATATCTTTAAACTGTTTCCAAGTATTTATTAATTCCAGGTGATCTTGGTAAACTCTACTATAATACTTTTTTTCAAACCGTTAAATTATAAAAGACTTTACATAGTCTTCTATAATTCTTCTCTATTAATGACTATTTCTAAAATTTTGATGGAGTAACTTATTGCCTATTTGTTAACATTTTTAATATCCAGAGCACAGGAAACTATTTCTGACTCACTCCTGTATACCGCAGTACAGTATAACATATGAAATCAATTAGTATTGATGAATTATTTGTGAAAGTTATGATTGCCTATCAGCAAATGTACTAGTGTCTATTTTTTATGCTTTAATAGCTGTACTCTGCTTTTAATTTCTACTGTCCCAGCCACAATGTGGACTTTTGCCCTCTCTGGCCTGCACTACAACAATAGACTTGATGGATCTTCTACGTTAAAACATTGCAACACCATCATCTATTCCCCACTGCAAGCACATGTATCCCTAAAGTATCTCAATGGCGGCTCCGTGCTTACTGAATGAAGTACAGATTCCTAGAGTGAGGGTTCCAAGATCCTTTTGCTAGGCTTATCTCCACTATCACCATGCTCCCCTGTCAGAGCTTATCATCCACTGTTGCTCTGGAATGGTCCTCTTTTGCACCTCTTCTCACCCTAGAATATTTTCCCAGCCTTCTCGCCTAAACCCTTCAAGGCCTAGTTTAATTGTCACCTTCACAGGGACACCTCTCCTTATATATATTCTTCCCTAGTACTCCCCCCATGAATTAATCACTTCTTCCTTCTCCACAGAACCAGCTCCAACCTCCCTATTTAGCACTTTAGATTCCCTTATAGTCTGGTTAGTTGCTTTCATTTTTCTAAGTTTAAAAACATTATCCTATCCATTTCAGGACCCTGCCAAGATAATATCACCTCTCCCTTCTGGCCACAACAAAGAATCTGGTTTAAGCCCTGCACTGAGGGATTGACAAAGACACCTCACACTGTCATCCTTGCTACACAGCCAGCCCTGCCTTAGGTGAATGACTACTGGCATCCTGGAAGCACCCAAAAGAAGACAGGGCTCACTTACAATAGTCATTTACTTAAGGATGTCTTTTAAATTAATTAGAGATATTCAAGAGAACCCTGGAAAACGGAGTCATTTTTTATATTTTATTTTTTTTTTAAAAAGGAAATTATTTATGGTTTAAAAATATTTAAAACTTTCCCTTTGTAACTACTGTCAAGAATATGATTTTAACAGTTTTACGCCACAATGGGTTAGCTCTTACATCTTCAGTCCCAAGTTGTTTTCATCAGTTTTCTGTTATGATATCTTTGTGTGACAAAGCACCCTTAAATTTAAAATTTCAAGGTCACAGGCCAGGTGCAGTGGCTCAGGACTATAATCCTAGCACTCTAGGAGGCCAAGCTGGAGGACTACTTGAGCTCAGGAGTTCGAAACTATCCAGAACAAGAGCGAGACCCCATCTCTACTAAAAATAGAAAAATTAGCCAGGTGTTGCAGTGGGCACTTGTAGTCCCAGGTACTCGGGAGGCCAAGGCAGGAGGATTGCTTAAGCCCAAGAGTTTAAGGTTGCTGTGAGCTATGATGACACCACAGCACTCTACCCAGGGCACAGATTGAGACGCTGTCTCAAAGAAAAACAAAACTCAAGGTCACTATTCATTCTCCTCCATTTAAAAAGTATTCAGAATGTTATCTAATAATAAGCAAAATAGCCTATTTTCTCTGACTTCTCCTTCTATAAAGATAAACTTGGAATGTTACAAACTTCCATCAACCCTTATTAAGTGTTAACTAAAATCTAAATAGAAAAGATGCTACTATTCAAAGCCCATAAATGTATCCTTGATAACGAGCTAAAGGAAAACACTATCTTAAACTGAGTGTGATAAAGAGAGAAGAGAATGTGAACAGTTAAATACACAAAACCACCAAAAAGCACAACACTCTGCCTCTTGAGTCTTGGCTTTCTCCCAACCCTCACACGAGGGTTTCCTCCAAGTTAGGTCCTATGACTATCTGCAGCAGAGCAACTTGAGTGCTTTCTAAAAATGAAGATGCCTTGCCCATACTCGAAAACTCCTTAATTGGGCCCAAGTTCCCCAGGCAACTCTGAAGCACATTCCAGCTTGAGAACCACAGCTTTATTGTCTGGGATACGAATCAACAGTCAGCTTATAGTAGTCAGCAAAGGCTTAGCCTTCACAAAAAACCAGTTCCCTTAATATGTGTTACTATTAATTGTACTATTACGTTGTCATACGTCAAGCCCTAAAGTACCACGAGCACTTCTCCCATAAATGAACAGCGTGTCAAGTAGTTCAAAATATAATTCTGGTGAGGCCACATAATGTAATGTTTTATGGAGTCTGATTTAAGAACTCATTGGGAAGAAGAATGCATGCTTTATACTGGTTTTGAGATATGTTCTGTTTATTGACAGAAAATATAATTCTCAAACATTCAAGTTGAATAGTACATTCCACATATAAACAAAATTATCAAAGATAGAATTAGGCAAATTTCCAAACTGGTATACACTTGGCAAATATTTAATTTGTCATTCCCAAAAACGAACATAAAAATATTCAAAGCAACCACTATTTAGCATCAAACTAAACTTAGAACACCTAAAGTTTGGTAACTCCAAGTGAATACATAAATGTATCTTTTGGGAAAAAATACAGTATTAATAAGGACAAGCCAATAATCATAGATTTTTAAGTAGACTTTAAAATCTGTATGTGATGGTGGATTTAAAAAAGATTTCATGAAATTCTATGACACAGAGGTTGAGAGAGAAAATCCTAACGTCAATCTACTTGAGTTCTTTCCCTGACTTCCTTACATACTAGCTGTGACTCTGGGCACAGCTTAGGCTTGGTTTTCTCATCTATAAAAGGAAAATAACTATACCTACTTTATAAGGTAGCCAGGGGAGTTAAAACCCATGGTCATCCCAACACCATACTTCAGACAACTGTAAATACTGTCAACCTTTTTGTTTTAAACAAGTAACAGAACTACTTATTCTTTGTGCTACCATATCAACACTCTGATAAAGTAAATTTATTATTAAATATAAATCTTGTAAATGTGGTACACTAACGCCATCCTCTGCTACACTAATGAAACACTATCCCTATTTGTTCAATGGATCTGAAAGAAAGAGAATGATTTGGAAATGGTCTCAATCTGGTGGGCAGCCTTAAAGATGGCCCCCAATAAGCCCACTGCTGGTATTCTTGTGTAATCCCTCTCCCTTCAAACACAGGCTGACCTGACTAATTTCCATGAATAAAATGGGCAGTGGTATTATCACTTTCCACATTGGGTTAGAAAATGACAGATGTCAGCTACTTTATGGAGACACCCACATAGCGATGAAGTGCATTGTTTAGAAGATTCTCCTCAAACTGGGAACCACAGCCCCAGCCTGCATCATGACAGCAACTCTGTCCTGAGTACTTAGCTGAACTGCGCCCAGATTCCTGATTTACAGAAACTGAGATGATAAACATTTGCTGTTTAAGCTGCTAAATTTGGGGGTAACTTGCTGCAGCTAGAGACTACCAGGCAGAGGCAAGGTGCAGTGGCTCACGCTTGTAACTCCAGCACTCCGGGAAGGTGAAGTGGGAGGATCACTGGAGCTCAGGAGCTGGGAGACCGAGCTGGGAGACATAGTGAGATCGCATCTCACAAAAAAAAAAGAAAAGAAAAGAAAAGAAAAAACAAAGAAAATCAGCCAGGCATCGTCGCACGCCTGTAATCCCTGCGACTTGGGAGGCTGAGGCAGGAGGACCCTGTCAGCCCAGGAGTTTGAGGTTAGTTAGGTATACAACCCACACCTGCACTCTAGCCTGGGCAGAGCAAGACCCTGTCTCAAAAGGAAAAGAAAGGAAAAAAAAAAAAAAAACCTAATAATTTAAAAAAGGTAACAAGCAGATTCTTCCACCCATATATTCACCAAAAGAAGTCACACGCCATTCTGAAAAACTCAGTGGCCATTATGAGGCATTCGGGTGGGTCACTTAATTTGGCATCAAAACAAACCAAATCCTAGCCTGATCTTGTTTCTTGTCAATTACATTTAAATGGCCAAGAAGTCACGCTTTTCTTTATAAGAAAAGCCAGCACCAGGCTTCCTCTTTTAAGAAAGCTCTCTATCCTGCACGGCTGATTCCTTCTCGCTATTCAGGTTTCCACCACCATCAGCCCCTCCTCCGAGGTCTTTCCCGGCCGGCCTTCCGCAGGGACCCGCCACCGCTGGACCCGAGTCCAGCACCTCCGACCGCGCTACGACACCCTCCGCGTGCGCCCGCCACTACTGTCATTCCCTTTGTCCCCAACACAGTGAGGAGTCGCCTCTGTGCACTGAAACAATGGAAGGCTCCGGGGAGCTGGAGGTAGGTGAGCCCCGCGCGTCTTGGCGGCCTGCGCCGGCGCGCCGGGGCAGGGAGAGGGCGGCCGCCGCCCGGAGAGTACTTTACCCGCGTCTCCCCCGGGCACCGAGGGGGGCACAGTGAGGGTGAACACCGCGGCCACGGCGGCGAACACGGCCACGCCGCCGCGGAGGCCCCCGGAGCGCCGCGGCCCCACTCGGGCTGCCCACCCCCGGGCCGGGTCCCCACAGTGGCCAGAGGGACTCATCGGCCCGCGGGGACCGAGGGAGGAGGGCGCGGCAGGCCCACAGCCTCGGGGCCGCGCGGAGCTCCGCCGCACAGGAGAGCGGCCGCGCGGCTTCCGGGTCGAGCTTCTCCGGGCCCGGGCGGGAAGCGGAGACACCGCCAGGCCTCGCGAGAGCCGGGCCCGGGACTCTCGCCCCGGGCGAACGAGGCGAACGAGGCGTTGGCGTTTGCGGACATACAATGTGCTGTAAATTAAGTAATCACAGGGGGGAGCACTCCTTTAAAGAGGCAAGCCTGGCCACAGGCCCACAGTCTCTATGGCCATTTCCACCCCCCCTCACACCCCTACTGACTTGGTTGGTTCTGGCAGAGAGAGAGAGAGAGAGAGAGGAGAGAGAGAGACACGCACCGTCGAAAACCGCGAGCGAGAAAGGGCTGCTTCTGCCCCCTACGGTGTGGGGGGGAACTGCAGAAAGGACCAAGGTCCGCCTGTGTTAAAACAGTATGTAGCATATTGACAGCTGGTGCAGAGCCAGCCCGTATGTAAGTGAATCTCGGCTATGTAGTAATAACTATTTAATGCATTACTATGATTAATTGTAAGTTCCTGTGCTGATTATTAAAGTAAGTTCAAAAACGTGCTTGTTTATTTTTTCCTTACAACATGATGAAAACTCTGTAGACGAGATGGGAAACTTGAGCTCCTGTACTTACACAAGTGACCTCAGACTGCAACAAAAGCATCTCCTACTTTAATGAAGAGGAATATTTTGGTGCAGCTTTGACCACAAAGGGAAATGAAACGGAATTGCCAACTTTACAATTAGCTGCCATGAGAAAGTAAGTTGTTAAAGCTTACACTGTACGTTATTATAGCAATTATTTAGAAGTGAGAGGAGAGGAGAGTAAGCTCTCTAAAAGTATCTCGAAACATACACTGAAAGTCAGTGACTATCTCAGATGTTACATGCAGTGAGTAGGAGCCCGGGGTCATCCTGCAGGGTGGTGGGGTGGCGGGTGGACCGCTCGCTGCAGCCCAGTGGCACCATGTCTTTGGACGCTTATGGGGCTGTCTCGGCTGTGCAGGCCACTTAGCAGGCTGCTTCCAAAACAGCTGCCAGCCATCCAGCCTCCTGGTACCACCCCTGAGCAATACTTTTCCCATGGGGTGGGCTGGACCTCATGGCCTGCTTTGGTCAGTAGAATCAAGAAGAAATGATAGATGTCCTTTATGAGGACATCCTTTTAGGTTAGCAAAGGCTGACTTTCATCCTGCTGGCACTTCCTCTTATTTCCCTCTTGTTCTCATTAAGGAAGCCACCTATCATTTTGTAAGCAGCCGTGTGAAAAAGGCCATGTGAAGAGACACCCCCACCCACAGCCAGCAAGAAACTGAGACCCTCCGTCCAACAATTTGAGAGGAGCTGACTCCTGCACCACCCATGAGGCAGTCAGGACGAGGCTTTCCCCCCATTTCAGCCTCAGCCAACTACCACTCCAGTCTTGACCATAGCCTGTGGATGGCCCTGAGCTGACACCTGCCTGAACCCATCTTGGTTGCTGTCCTATAGAAGCTGAGAGAGAATAAAAGCCACTCTTTTAACCCAATAAAGATGGGGCAATCTGCTACTCAGCAATAAATAAGACAGGGTCTCTGCTACGTCTCTTCTGAAAGAGCAAACCATGAATGACACTGACTGCGTCAAACGTACGAGGTCAGATGATTAAGTTCATGGGTTTCCAGGGTCAGATCAGGGAGTGATGAGCCAACATGGAAAATAAGAAGGCCCTGGAAGAGAGCAAGGGAAGCCCAGCACATGCTCCTTCCTATGGGTTTTCTCCCACCTGTGCATCCACGTTGGACAGTCACTGTGATTACCAGGGAGGAGCCGTCTGCAATGTGCTCTGAACTCCTCAGACATCAGGCACTCGGCCAGCATGAAGGGTTGGTATGAAAACTTCTGGCCAAACTGCAAGACATTCTCAGAGAGCGTGCTATTTTCCTTGAAGTACCATTTCTTCCAGGAGTAATCTCATCTCTAATCTCCCAGCTTAGCACGTCCACATATTTGCTTGATGATGTCCTGAAGGAGGACAGTCTTGACATTCAAGTGAGAACTGCCAATTAGAACAACTGGTTTTATTGTGGTATAAACCAGGGTTCCAGCATGTGTACAGTGATAAATTATGAAAGCTATTCTCAGCACTTCTGCCCTGTGAAGCTGCCCTGGCTTCATTAAACCTGCTGTGAGTGTGCATGGATGGAGGTCACCGGTGACAGAGCAGTCCTAGACAAACTGAAGGGTGTCCCCAACACGAGCCTTAGCATCCTCTGTGCTCCCACCCCTGTGCTCTGCCTCTCCTTGCATCAGAGCATCGTCCAGTCATTTGCGTATTTCTGCCACTGGATTGTAAACTCTTGAAAAAGAACCAACATTACTAAGAGTGGCAATTAAGCTTATGAACTCATCCTGGAGAAAGTGCTGCATGCCCCATTGCCGAGCATCACTATGGTCACCTTTGAGATGCTCCCCTTGGGAAGCTGTGCACTGATGCCAGTGCCTCGTCCACCCTGCAAAGCAATTTTGGAACTCTTTTTGGAATCTTTTAGTCTCAGAGCTGTTGTTGTATAAAGCCTGACAATTAAGTTCAGGAACTCATCCTAAAAAAATTGCTTTTAAGGGTGGATTAGATACCAGCATCCATGCATAGCTTCCCACGGGAGCACTCGGAAGGTGACTGTAGTGACATGCAGCAATGGGATGGGTGGCACTTTTTCTAGGATGAGTTCACAATCTTAACTATCCAGTCTCATATATTTATTTCCCTTTTATCTATTTCATCCTTTCCTCACTAGTTTATAGAAAGATGAGTTTTTCTTTCAAAGGGGAATAATTCTTTGCCCACATATGGAAGTGGATGGCTGGAGAAGAGGAGAGAGCAGTGGAATAGAACTAAGTGTCACAAGTAGCCAAGAAAGAAGTAGCGTCAATGCGGTGAATGTGGCCAGGATGTTGCAGAGGCAAGGAGCACATCTAAATTTTACAGGGCTTAATTTATACAGTTTGGAGAACTGTCCTTAAGCAACCTAATACGAAACTGCAGTTAAAGAATTAGGCACATGGCCTTGGGAAAAGGCTGTGCTGGTAGGGGGCTGTGAAACCTAAGCTTTATTAGTGTCACAGCTACTCTCCTGTTTGTGTCTGACTCTACCCAGTAGGCGTCTGACTAGTCATGTCTCTCTTGGAGCATTCCCTTATCTGGGCATCAAAGACAGCAAGCTCCTTTGGTTTTCCTTTGACCTCTTACCTCTCTGCCCTAACTCTGCTTTTGTCAGACCTCCAGATGTTGAAGGGTTCCTCTCTTTCTGCTTTTTCCCCAAGATGATCTTACTAAAGATTTAAATATTAGCTACCAGGGGATATATACCAAAACTACACCTCCCCGACTTCTCCTTTAAGCGATAGAATTTTTTTTTAGCCCAACTGCCTTCTGACTTTTTTATTTTAATGTCTTAAACAGCCTTTCAAACCAGCAGACTTTGTCTTATTCCCATTGTATTTACAGCAGTGCCCAGCATAAAGTGAGTGTTTAACAAATATTTATGTAATAAATGATTAAGGAACAATCTGAGACCATTGGTGTATTGATTAGGGATTGCATTTAGCTACTAGTAAGAGAGACTCTGCAACAATGGCTTAAACATTAAAGTGTTTATTCTCTTGTGTAAAGAAGTCTGGAGGAAAACAGTCTGATACTGGTTTGGCAACTTCCTGGTACTGCTAAGGATAAAACTGAGGTCTTTATATCTTTCTGCACCATCCCACTCAGGTTACATCTTCAAGGTCATCTCCTGATCCAAGATGGTAGCTAATGCTCCAGACATTACATCTGTATTTGGGAAGAAAGAGAAAGGACAGGAATAGAAGGTCATGCTCCATACTTAAAAGAAAGAGTATTCTAGATGTGCTGCTCTACAATTTAGCTACATCTGATTGGTCACAATTAAGTAACAGGCTACTCCCAGGGGCAAAGAATGCTGGGAAATGTACACTTTGGGCTGGATAACTTGCCCGGGATTCTATTACTTCTTTTGCAAAGGAAGAAGGGGAAAGTGGAGTCTGTGAGGCAACCAGTAGGCCTTGCATAGTTGGATTGGGTCACACAGAGAATTGTGAACCTTGAAAGTTAGAGAGGTCAGTTTCAGTAGTAGATAAAGAAATCAGATCCCAGAGGGTTAAGAAGGGAGCAAATGAAGGGAATGAAGTAGTATGGAGAATCACAGGAATTGAAGTGTCAAATGAGGTTTGTGAGTGTTTTTTGTTGTTCCCTTTTCTTTTAATCCAAAGGAGAATTTGGAGAAAAAGAGAATGATGTACAGGAGACTGCAGGGGATGGGGCAAAGGAGGACAGAGGAGAAGCACTGAAGATAAAAAATACTAGAGGTAGAGAGAGAAGCCTTTAGTCTGTGTCTTATTTAGGCTGAGAAATAAGATATACAAGGACTATTTGCTGAGAGTTTATGCTGTATATCATTCCACAATGGTTTGCAGATAAATACTATAATGCAAACTGCAAAGCAATAAAATACATATATCAGTAAAGATTTGGCTAGAGAAACAGAACTAGTAGGATGTATCTATCATGAGATGTACTACAAGGAATTTTCTTATGTGATTGTGGGGACTGGCTAAGAAAATCCAAAACCCATAGGCAGGGTCACTAGGAAGAGCAGGTTGGAACTCTTGGTCATGGGGTCCAGAGGTAGAAGTTCTTTCTCATCAGGGAAACTGCAGCTCTGCTCTCAAGGCCTGAAATTAGGATAATCTTCCTCTTTTAACATCAACTGATTAAGGACATTTGTTGTGTCTAAAAAGCACTTTCTCAGAAACAAGTTTAGTGTTTGATTGAAAATTAAGGAATGATGCTGAGCCAAGTTGACACATTCACAACCATCACAGAAACCAGTGGATTAGACATAAAACATTAGGTTTAGGAAAAGTAAATACATATATCTGTGGTCCTATGGTATCCTCAATTTGGTTCTAGGAGTCTTGAAAGAAAAAAAAAATGAAAGGGATTGGGCAGGGAGCAGGATCACTTGTGTGGTCTCGGGGTTCCCCGGGGAAAGTCTTCCTGGGCCTTGTGGCCAGCATCCAGCCTCAACTGAAACCCAAAGGAGTGGCTCCTTATCAGTGCTGGGCAGAAGTGGGCATCTGACTACCCAGAAGGCCTCCACTGCTTGGAGGCATAGGAGCCCTTCATTACTATTCCACCTATGACTTCCACAGCACCTCATGGGGGATGTGGGCAGGGGGAAGTGGCCTCCTTTTTGTTTATGGTACAAGTCCTGACTCTCTGCTAGGTCCCCTGTGATACCACCTGGTAGGGAGGGAGGGGGTACCTCATTATTGCTGGGTAGGACGGAAGTCTAGGGCTCCACATCTCCACTGACACCATGGAGAAGAGGGGCTTTCCAACCAGAATG
Source organism: Arctocebus calabarensis (assembly GCA_963573935.1). Lineage (NCBI taxonomy): Eukaryota > Metazoa > Chordata > Mammalia > Primates > Lorisidae > Arctocebus > Arctocebus calabarensis. Next base: position 56,333 of record CAUYON010057059.1, read on the forward strand.
AAAGTTCTGGCACTTTCCAGAACCTTCTTCAACATGATCCCAGTAGGGGTGTTGGGTTGCCTGGAAAGGGTTGAAGTTCAGACTCCCCACTCAGCCTTTGTCACAGTGTTTCTTTGGTTTTGCCCACAGCAGAGAAGCTATTTTCTAAATGTGTCCATCTTGCCCTTTTCCCACTGACCAGAGAGAGCAGGCTTCTTGTTGGATTTTTTATTCTCTGTGCCCACTGGGATCCCTAGGTCATCAGTTTCTCCAGTAACAAATTTGGGATACATTGGGCAAAAAGGAGGCAATAACATCTGTTATGTTATTATTCAGATTTCAGAGCTCTTATGTGATTTGCCTTTTTTCTTTTTTTCTTAACCTTTCAAAGTCTTGTTATTTTGTCTTATGTATAATGTCCAGGGTATGTAGTTGTGCTTAGCAGGAGGAATAGAGAAATATGTGTCTACTCCATTTTTCTGGAAGCAGAAGTCACTCTTTGTTCTATTTTTTCAGAGTAGCTTCACAGACATCAATGCACTGGAATTCACCTACCAAATGCAGATCTAATTTAGAAGTCCTATACCCCCCCTCCACCAATATGCTACTTGATGTTAAGTCAAATGTTTCTTCCTTTACTATTAGTGAGATTTTAGGTTAGAAATTTTATGTTAGAACTTAGATGCCTAGAATACTACCCAATAAACCATCTGTAATAGAACAATATAAGAGATACAAACATCCCTGTCAAATGCCTTAGAAAGTAATGTTAAGCTTCCAAATGTATTGGTAACCAAAGAGGTTTGAAATAAAGAAAGGCCATTTCACTTTTCTAATTGTCAAAGATATTTATCATTGATAGTATTAGTGATAAAGGGGTTTGGTACAACATTTTAGATATCAATTATGTATATCAAAATCTATAAAGATATTCATATAATTTGACCTAGAATTAATTATAAGTAAATATAAATATATAATATATATAAATGTGTTTAACTTGATTAGTAATCAGAAGAATACAAATTAAAACTACAATGAGATTCTGAATACCTATCAGATTTGCAAAAATTAAAGTCCAACTGTATATTATATGGCAAATGTGAAGAGCAACAGAAATGTTATCAGGAGGATAAACTGATACAGTCACTTTGAAAAACACATTTTTCTAAAGACAAAGACATTCAGAGCCTACAACCAGCAATTTAACTCCAGGAGACAGATACAAAATGTCCATGGCAGTGTTGGTCATGCTAGACCCAAACGGGAACAACCCCAAACATCCATCAACAATAGGCTAGAGAAATAAATCCTCACGTATGCATGGAATGAAACAGTACACAGCAAAGGGAATGAACAAACTATGGCTAGCTGCCATGGAACAATATGGGCAACTCTCACAAACAAAATATTGAGCAAAAGGAGCAAATTATGAAAGAATATTTATAGAATGATTCTGGTGATTTAGATTTGGAAGACAGTGAAACTAAACTACCATCTAGTGTTTAGATATATGTACATTCATAGAGTTTAAGACTAAAGAAAATAAGAAAATTACAAATACAGATATAGGGAGCATAGCATTACCTGTAGGGATGAGGAGGCTCTGATGGGGTCTGGTTCATGTAGGCTTCAGAAAGCCCTTAAGTGTTTCTGTCTTGGCTTAAGTGTTGGTTACCTAATTCTTTATAATTATTCTTTAAAATATATAAAAATGCTTTGTGCACTCTTCTCTCTACATAATATATCTCATCATTTAAAAAGTATGTAGGAAGGAAGGAAGGTTCTGGCACAGTTATCCAATGGACCGTTTTGTAATGAGTACTAGCCAGAATATTACCCTGGGTAATAATTCATGAATTTTCCCACATCTTTTCAGTGCAATATAATTTAAATGATTATGTGGAGGATATAATTATGTGGATTACAGTGGAAGTGTTTTATACTTAAGGAAAGTAGATTTCACCATGAAAATAAACTTTCTTTCAAAATTCCTTATGGTGCTCTAATGTAATAGAGTCCTAAACTCTCTCCTAAAACCAGTTTATTTTTCTATTATTTTTATTATTGGGGGTTCATTGAGACTATAGAGAACCAGATTATGCTGATTGCATTTGTTAAATAAAGTCCTTCTTTTAACAATGCCCCTCCTCCAAGAGGTGTGCCACACACAATGAACCCCTACACCTCCCTCCTTTCCACTGTCCATTCCTCCCATTCCTGCCTCCCCACCATGTACTAGGTCATCAATTGTCTTCATATCAAAATCGAGTACATTGGATTCTTGTTTCTCAATTCTTGTGGTGCTCTACTAAGAAGAATGTGTTCCAACTCCATCCAGGTAAATACAAAAGATGTAAAATTTCCAACTTTTTTGATGGCTGAATGAATAGTATTCCATCGTATATATACACCACAGCTTGTTAATCCATTCCTGGATTGGTGGGCATTTAGGTTTTTTCCACAGTTTGACAATTATAATTTGAGCTGTGATAAACATTCTACTGCAAATGTCCTTATGATAAAAGAATTTTTTTTTTCTTCTGGGTAGATGCCCAGTAATGGGATTGCAGGATCAAATGAGAGGTCTAGCTTGAGTTCTTTGAGGGTTCTCCATACTTCCTTGCAAAGAAGTTGTATCAGTTTGCAGTACCACCAGCAGTGTAAAAATGTTCCTTTCTCTCCACACAGCATCTGCAGCTCTGAGATTTTTTTATGTGGGCCATTCTCACTGGGGTTAGGTAATACCTTAGGGTCGTATAGCATTTCTCTGATAATTAGGGACATTGACAATTTTTTCATGTTTGTTAGCCATTCATCTGCTTCTTTAGAGAAGGTTCTATTCATCTCTCTTGCCCATTTATCTATGGGATTGTTGTCTTTTTTCATATTGATTGATTTGAATTTTCTGTAGATCCTAGTTACCAAGCTTTTGTCTAATTCATAATATGCAAATATCTTTTCCCATTCTGATGGTTGTCTATTTGCTTTGGTTGTTGTCTCCTTAACTATAGAGAAGCTATTCAATTTAATTAAGTCCTATTTGTTTATTTTTGTTGTTGTTGTAGTTGCCATTGAAATCTTCTTCATAAAGTCTTTCCCTAGTCCAATAACTTCAAGTGTTTTCCCCCCATTTTCTTCAAGGATTTTTATTGTTTCATGCCTTAGATTTAGATCTTTTATCCATCTTGAATCAATTTTAGTGAGTGGAGAAAGGTCCAGGTCCAGTTTCAATCTTTTATATGTGGTTCTACAGTTCTACTAGCACCATTTATTAAATAGGGATTCTTTCCCTCAGTGTCTATTCTTGTTTGGTTTATCAAAGATTAGATGGCTGTAAGATGTTAGATATTTCATATCCTGGTTTTCTATTTGGTTCCAGATGTCTATGTCTCTATTTTTGTGCCCATACCATGTTGTTTTGATCATTATGGCCATGTAGTACAGCTTAAAGTCTGGTAGGTAGGCTGATGCCCCCAGCTTTGTTTTTATTACTAAGAATTGCCTTGGCTATGTGAGTTTTTTTCTGATTCCATATAAAACAAAGAATTATTTTTATCCAAGAGAATTGTGTCCTTGATTAGCTTTTCAACCTGGTTGTTATTGGCATATACAAAGGCTTCTGATTTGTGGACATTGATTTTATATCCCAATTCCCTTGATTTTACATTACAATTCCCTTCACAGTAGCTTCAAAGAAAATTAAATACCTAAGAATATACCTAACAAAAGAGGTGAAGGACCTCTATAAAGAAAGTTATGAAACCCTGAGAAAAGTAATAGCAGAGGATATTAACAAAGGGAAGAATATACCATGCTCATGGTTGGGAAGAATCAACGGTGTTAAAATGTCTATACTTCCCAAAGCAATCCAGAGGTTCAATGAAATCCCCATTAACAGCCAACATCATACTTTCAAGATTTGGAAAAATTAATTCTTTGTTTTATATGGAACCAGAAAAAAACCCATATAGCCAAGGCAATTCTTAGTAATAAAAACATTTGCTGTATTGTTTAATCACTTCCAGGAATCTTGTGGTTGAGTCTTTGGGGTTCTCTAAGTAGAAGATCATATCATCAGCAAAGAGGGAGAGTTTGACCTCCTCTTCCTCCATTTGGGTGCCCTTTATTTCCTTCTCTTGCCTAACTGTATTAGCTAAAACTTCCAGCACTATGTTGAATAGCAGTAGTGATAGGGGACAGCCTTGTCTGGTTCCAGTTCTAAGTGGAAAAGCTTTCGGTTTTACTCAATTCAGTATAATATTACTGTGAGTTTGCTATAGATGGCTTCAACCAAATTAAGAAATGTGCCTCCTATGCCTATTTTCTTCAGAGTTCTATTTAGAATAGAATCCTGAATTTTATCAAATGCTTTTACTGTATCTATTGAGAGGTCTTTGTTTTTGCTTCTGTTGATATGGTGAATTACATTTATGGACTTGCATATGTTAAATCAGCCTTGCATCTCTTGGATGAAACCTACTTGACTGTGATGAATGATCTATTTAATGTGTAGCTGTAATCTATTGGCTAGGATTTTATTGAGAATTTTTGTTTCTATATTCATTAATGAAATTGGTCTAAAATTCCCCTTTTTAGTTGGGTCTTTTCCTGGTTTTGGTACCAGGGTGATATTTGTTCATAGAATGTACTGGGAAAGATTTCTTCTTCCTCAATTTTTTGGAATTATTTGTGCAGTATGGGTATAAGCTCTTCTTTGAAGGTTTGATAGAATTCTGGTGTGAAGCCATCTAGACTAGGGCATTTTTTTGTTGGGAGATTTATTTTTATGGTTTCTTCTATCTCAGTTCTTGAAATCTGTCCATTCAGGAGATCTATTTCTTCTTGTAAGTTTAGGGAGAGGGTGTGATTCTGAATATCGACCCATTTCTTCCACATTGTCAAATTTTTGTACATAGAGTTTCTTGTAGTACTCAGAGAAAATTTCTTTGATCTCTGTGGCATCTGTTGTTATTTACCCTGTATCATTTCTGATTGAGGTGATTAGAGAGTTTATTTTTCTGTTTCTACTTAATCTGACCAAAGGTTTATTGATTTTATTTAATTTTTAAAAAAAACAACTTTTTGTTTTGTTAATTTTCTGAATGATTCTTTTGTTTTCAATTTCTTTCATCTCTGATTTAATTTTGGTTATTTCTTTTCTTCTGCTGAATTTGGAATTAGATTGTTCTTCATTTTGCGATTGTGTAAGATGATTCATCAGTGTGCTGATGCACTATCTTTCTGTTTTTCCAATGTAGGCATCTAATACAATAAATTTTCCTCTTAAGAATGATTTTGCTGTATCCTACAGGTTTTGGTAACTTGTGTCTTCATTGTTGTCATGTTTAAGGAATGTAATGATTTCTTCTTTTTATCTCTTCCTGAACTCAATGATCATTCAGCATAAGGTTGTTTAATTTCCATGTCTTTATGTGGGGATGAACATTTTTATTATCCACCTTTATTGCCTTGTAGTCTGAGAAGATACAAGGTATAATTTCTATTCTTTTAATTTTACTGAGGTTTGATTTGGTTGATGTGGTTAAGGATGTGGTTGATTTTGGGGTACGCACCATGGGCTGACAAGAAAAATGTATATTCCTTAGGTTTGGGATGGTGTGTTCTGCATATGTCTATTAATTACATTTTTCTAGGGTCAAATTTAAGTCCTTTGCATCTTGGTTTAGTTTCTGTTTAGAGGATCTGTCCAGTTTCATCAGAGGAGTGTTAAAGTCCCTGACTGTTATGCTATTATGGGATATCATATTGCTCAGATCCATCAGGTCTATTTCATAAATCTGGGGGCATTTAAGTTGGGTGCATAAATATTTAAAATTAAAATGTCTTCTTATTGTAATGTTCCTTTGACTAGTATAAAGTAGACATCTTTGTCTTTCTTAACTCTTGTTGCTTTAAATCCACTTGTATCTGAAAAATAATATTGCAACCTCTCTTTTCTTCCAATTTCCATTTGCTTGAAAGACTGATAACCCTGAGTCTTGATTTGTCCTTCAAGGCTAGGTGTGTCTCCCAGAGATAGTATATGGATGACTTGTGCTTTCTTATCCAATCAGCCAGCCTGTGCCTCTTCAGTGGGGAATAAAATCCATTGATATTTATTGAAAGAATTGATAAGTGTGGTGGAGTTCTATTCTTCTTATTTTGTGAAAGTCCATTGTGTGGTTTTATCCTTTGCACCATTGTGGAAGCTATGTTTTGACCTTTAGCTTCTGGGCATTTACTTAGCTGATGGTCCATTGTGGTGGTCAGTGCTGAGAATAGGTCTAAGTATTTCCTGTAAAGCTGGCCTTGTTGTGGTAAATTTCCTCATAGAGCTTGTATATCCACAAAAGATTTGATTTCTCCATCAATGTTGAAGCTTAGCTTAGGATACAAAATTCTGGGCTAAAAATTGGTTTGTTTAAGAATATTGAAAATGGATGACCATGCTCTTTTGGCCTAGAAGATTTCAGTTGAAAAATCTCCTGCCAACCTAATGGGTCTGCCACTGTAAGTCAGTTGGCGCATACTACTGACTGCTTGCAGAACTTTTTCTTTTGTCTTGACTTTGGACAGATTCTTACAATATGTCTTGGAGAGGTTCTGTTTGAGTTGAGATCACCCAGGGTTCAATATCCATCTGAAAGGAGTGTGTTAGGGTCTTTAGAAAAACTTAGGAAGTTTTCCTTTATCATGGTTTCCAGGAGGGTTTCCATTCCTTTGGGGATCTTTTTCCCCTTCAGAAATCCCCATTAGTCATATATTTGAATGCTTCATGGAGTCTCATAGTTCTTTAAGTGCCTTTTCTGCTTTCTCTCTCTTTTTTACCCAGCACAACCTGTCACAGCAACACACTGTAACATACTGTCATCAAGAGCAAGGACTTCTGTTTGAAACAAAGGAGGAAGAGAGAAGGAAAAACGAGGACAAGGGGGGTGAGCAAGAAGAAAGAACACAAGAGGAGGAACCGACAGAAAAATTCAGGCAACATGAGAAACCAAAACAGAGGAACTCCCCCAAGGGACCATGAGGCAGCTACTGGATAAGACTCTACCTATAAAGAATTAATGGACTTGACAGAAAAGGAACTTAAAATGTGGATGATAAAGACAATAAAAGGAATGGACCATAAAATGGAAAGACAGAACCAAAAGTCAGATAAGAGACATGTGGAATATAGAAAGGATATGGCAGGGCTTAAGGAAATGAAGGAGACACTCAGAGAATGTAAAGATGCAGTAGAAAGTAACAAATATAGGTTAGACCATGGAGAATAAAGAACCTCAGACTGAGAGGATAAAGTTTTTGAGTTAACCCCAGTAGTTAAAGAGGCAGAAAAGAAAAATCCAGGTTGCTCTCTCTCTCTCTCTTTTTTTTTTCTAAGGAGATAGAGAGCACAGTCAGCTACCTCTGTGATCATTATTTCTAACTTAGTTGTCTTCAGTGATTGCCTGATTGTTTCCTCAACATTTAGACCCTGCTGGGTTGGAATCTTAAAGCTCATAAGAATCCTACAGGAGCAGGTCTCACAGTACACCTGACTCCAGTTCCCATGGGGTGCAGGAGTCCCTCAGCCTGTCCCAAGAATGCAGTTCTGATGCCAGCAGGTGTAATTAAGACGATCATGCTTTAGGACCCTACTAAGAACTTCTTATGACTTTCCCACAATGGCAGCCCCCTGGCCACCTAGACCTTCTCAGTATGGCTGCCTTGGCAGTCACCAAACCTATGGTAAATCCACTCCAACTGGCATTCAAATCTGGTTGCCGTATACTATTCAAGTCTGCCCACTCTTTCGAGCTTTCCACTCAATATGCAGCTTCTCCCAAGTGAAAACTCCGGAAAGGCTTCCTCCTGTCCTGGGCCTCTGTGGGCAGCCAGCCCATCTGAACCAGTCACAAGCCCTTGCCTAATTCATCAGATTTCCACCTCCTCTAGATCATACACTGTATCTAGCTCACCATCTCCTTGCTTTGCTCTCTGAGCTATGACCCTGGGCAAGGTCCCCTTGCCAGGTATGGCTGAGTTCTCTCTGTTTCCCTAGTCATTCTAGGAGACTAAATGATCAGCTAAATGATCCTGCTGATCTGCCATCTTATTCTGCCCCCCCCAATCCCAATTGCTTTTTGACATAAACTTGGTGAATTCTGCTTCAGATTTTTTTTTTGGGGGGGAAGGGGATTTCATGATTTAAAATAAAGTTATTCTTTTCTAAAGAAAACTCCAAAGATGGCGGTCTGTAGCCAACTTTCCACAGAGGCTCCCATCCAGAAGGAGAGTTAAAGGGCAGAAATTTAGCAAGAAAGCCAATGGTTTGGATCTGAGACAAAAGAGAAGGTGGAAGAACTCATATCAACACTGCTGGGGTGGCCTGCGACCCCAAGGATACAAACAAAAGGTACAGAACACATTGCCAAGCAGATGGGAGTCTCCTCCCCCAAGAGAATGGCTGGCAGTATACTTCATACCGCCATACAAACAAGCAAGCAGAGTTAAGATGCCCTCCCGCTCTACCCCACAGGAGAGACCCTCTAAAAACCAGACCTCCTTCCCCTACTAGGGTTTTATACAGTTTTTATATAAAACTGTATATATTCTCTACCAGTAAGTTTGAACTCCCGTCACTCCCCTCCACTCTCACCCCGAGGTCTGAAGTTCTGTCCCCCACAGAGTCCAGATTCATGGACATTTTTTCAAGGGTTGTGGATGGGGCATGGACTGTTGTTGATCTGTGCTGATTCCGGCTTGGGAGTGGTGAGAGGAAAGTGAGCCAAGAGGAGGCCGAACTGGAGAGGCAGTCCCCTGAGGCATGGAGCTGCAGCTGCAGCTGTGGGAACAATGGCAGTGGGGCTCACACCCCTGGGGATGTTTTGAGGAGACACTCCCAGTCTCTCTGGGCAGCCAGGGGAAGCCAGGCTGCTTCTCTGGTGGCAACCACTGGCAGAGAGGTCCTGCGGCAGAGGCGCAGGCCACAGGAGTGAAGGGTATGGCTAAGGTGGTACCAGCTGGGGTGTTGCATGGGGATTAGAATACCCGCTGAGAAAGCCAATTCCAAGACTGCTGAGACTGCTTTACTCAGCTTCAAATGCCCCTGGCCCTTAGGGGATGAAAGCTGAGACAAAGGGCTGCGTCAGACTTATTTGCAGCCCAACGTCTGATACACAGGGGAAAAATTCTGCAAATGTGTTCTGTTCTATCGGCAACATCAATCAGGGACAGGGCTGGAACTGAGTGAATCGCCCCAGCCCCTATCACGTACCCAGGTTGTTAGGCCTCACCTCCCCCTGCCAAACAGTGACAGAGACTGGTGGACTATCTGAGGAGCCATAGACCTCCTGTGACCCAGGAAGGCACAAACCTCTGAAGCATCTGCTCATCGGAAGGAACTGGATCACAGCTATACGGGGTTTCTAGAGACTGGGTGTGACAGAGGGGCAAGGTGGAGAAGGAGGTATCAATCTTTCCAGACTAATTTACTTGCTGGGGGGCCCTCCTGAGCTCACAGAGCATCGGAGTGAGTTATACTAGAGCTGCCATCAGACTCCTGCTATGTAGTTGCCAGAGACTTTTTGACACTTTTATTTGAGGCTAGTGCTAGCTGGGACAATTGACTGGGACCTCTTCAACTGGTTCAATCACTCGAGAACTTTCCAAAGTGGTACCCTGGGTGTGTGGTAGTGGGAAGGTTTGATTTTCCTTTTCTAATTATTGCCTGTGGTGGTCATGGTGACCTAACAGCTCATATTTCTCCATAGCTCACTTCAACACAGAGTAACTGATTCTCTAGGGTAAGACAGAGACCAGATGAAAATAAAACAGAGCCACTTAACCCCACCACACCAAGAAGGTCCCTAGTTTCGCAGGCAGTAGCACTGTATGGATCCTTGGCAAAACTCTAAGGGAAAAGGCACAAATACTAGTCCCAGCTTTCAGGCAAAGGACTGGTCAATCACTACTCCTAGAACCCCCAACCCAACTTATCCTTATCTACTCATCCAGCCAAAAGGTGCAAAATAATCATGGAGCAGAATCAGTGGGAAAGCTCTGGAAACATGAACAACCAGAGTAGATCACCCCCCCAAGGAACAATTTGGCAGACCCAAACAACGATCCTATGCATAAACAGATGGCTGAGATGTCAGAAATCAAATTCAGAATTTTGATTGCAAACAAGATCAACATAATAGAAGAAAAGTTGGAATTAGAAATTCTGGGAGCATTTCAAAAATTGTCTCAAAAAGTCAAAGAATTCAAAGAGACCAAAGAGACCAAATGACCAAAGAGTTTGATACATTGAGACAAGAAGTTGCAGCCATTAAAGGTCTGAGAAACACAATAGAATCCCTCAGCAACAGAGTGGAGCAAACAGAAGAAAGGATTTCAGACATTGAAGACAAAGCTTTCGAATGCTCCCAAACTTCCAAAAAGGAAGAGAACTTCCCAAAAGGAAGAGAAATGGAAGGCAAAAATGGATCATTCTATCAGATAGTTCTGGGATAACTCAAAGAAAACCAAAATTCCACTTATAGGGAGACCTGAAAATGATAAAGTGGCGTCACAAGGCACAGAGTCTCTTCTTTATGAGATTATGAAAGAGAACTTTCCAGACATGCCAAAAGATTCCGAAACTCAGATAGCAGACAGTTTCAGAACCCCAGCATGACTCAACCCAAATAAGACATCCCCCAGGCACATCATAATTAAGTTCACTAAAGTTAATATGTAAGAGAAAATTCTGAAAGCAACCAGATGCAAGAAATCGATAACCTACAAGGGGAAGAATATTAGAATAACTGCAGCTATCTCTGATAAAACCTTTCAAGCTAGAAGAGAATGGTCATCGACTTTTAATCTCCAAAAACAAAATAACTTCCAACCCAGGATCCTGTATCCAGCTAAACTGAGATTCATTTATGATGGAGAAATTAAATACTTTAATGACATCCACATGTTGAAGAAATTTGCTATAACTAAACCAGCTCTCCTGGATATTCTCAGGCCTATCCTCCATAATGACCAGCATAATCCTCCACCATAAAAGTTTTCTCACCCAGAAATTTCTTATCAAATTCCCACTTCCCCAGTGACTAAAGGATTAAAAATGTCCACTAGTCTTTCTAAAGATTTATCAATAATTTCAATTAATGTGAATGATTTAAACTGTCCTCTAAAGAGACATAAGTTGGCTTACTGGATACAAAAACTCAGGCCAGATATCTGCCGAATACAAGAATCTCATCTTACCTTAAAAGATAAATATAGACTCAAGGTAAAGGGATGGTCATCTATATTCCAGGCATATGGAAAACAGAAAAAAAGCAGTTGTTGCTATGGATAAGGACGGACATTTCATATTTGTTAAAGGTAATACTCAATATGAGATTTCAATTACTAATATTTATGCACCCAACCAGAATGCACCTCAATTTATAAGAAAAACTCTAATAGACATGAGTAATATGATTTCCTCCAGCTCCATAGTAGTCGGAGATTTTAATACTCCTTTAGCAGTGTTGGATAGATCCTCCAATAAGAAGCTAAGTAAAGAAATTTTAGATTTAAACGCAACCATTCACCATCTGGATTTAACAGACATCTACAGAACATTTAATCCTAATAAAGTTGAATACACATTCTTCTCATCAGCCCATGGAACATACTGCAAAATTGACCATATCTTAGGTCACAAGTCTAACCTCGACAAATTTAAAGAATAGAAATTATTCCTTGCATCTTTTCGGACCACCATGGAATAAAAGCTGAACTCAACAATAGCAGGAATCTGCATACTCAAACAAAAACATGGAAGCTAAATAACCTTATGCTGAAAAATAGATGGGTCATAGATGAAATTAAGAAGGAAATCACCAAATTTTTGGAACAAAAAGACAATGAAGATACAAATTATCAGAACGTCTGGAACACTGCAAAGGCAGTCCTAAGAGAGAAATTTATAGCACTGCAAGCCTTCCTCAAGAGAATGGAAAGAGAGGAATTTAACAACTTAATGGGACACCTCAAGCAACTGGAAAAGGAAGAACATTCTAACCCCAAACCCAACAGAAGAAATGAAATAACCAAAATCAGGACAGAATTAAATGAAATTGAAAACAAAAGAATTATACAACAAATTAATAAGTCAAAAAGTTGGTTCTTTGAAAAGGTCAATAAAATAAATAAACCTTTGGCTAACCTAATCAGGAAATAAAGAGTAAAATCTCTAATTTCATTAATCAGAAATGGTAAAGACGAAATAACAACAGAACCCTCAGATATTCAAAAAATCCTTAACGAATATTACAAGAAACTTTGCTCTCAGAAATATGAAAATCTGAAGGAAATTGACCAATACTTGGATGCACACCACCTTCCTAAACTTACCCAGAATGAAGTGGAAATGTTGAACAGGCGAATATCAAGTTCTGAAATAGCATCAACTATACAAAATCTCCCTAAAAAGAAAAGCTCGGGACCAGATGGCTTCACAGCAGAATTCTACCAAACCTTTAAAGAGGAACTAGTACTTATATTACTCAACCTTTTCCAAAATATAGAAAAAGATGGAATACTACCCAACACATTCTATGAAGTGAATATCACCTTGATCCCTAAACCAGGAAAAGACCCAACAAGAAGAGAAAACTACAGACCAATATCATTAATGAATATTGATGCAAAAATATTCAATAAGATCCTCACAAACAGAATCCAGCAACACATCAAATAAATTATACACCATGACCAAGTGGGCTTTATCCCAGGGTCTCAAGGCTGGGTCAATATACATAAATCCATAAATGTAATTCAGCACGTAAACAAATTAAAAAATGAAGACCATATGACTCAATTTATGCAGAAAAGGCTTTTGATAATATCCAGCACCCCTTCATGATCAGAACACTTAAGAAAATTGGTATGGAAGGGACATTTCTTAAACAAATAGAGGCAATCTACAGCAAACCCACAGCCAATATCGTGTTGAATGGAGTTAAACTGAAATCATTTCCACTTAGATCAGGAACCAGGTAAGGATGCCCATTGTCTCCATTGCTTTTCAACATTGTAATAGAAGTTTTAGTCACTGCAATTAAGGAAGAAAAGGCGATCAAGGGTATCGACATAGGGTCAGAAGTGATCAAACTTTCACTCTTCACAGATGATATGATTATATATCTGGAAAACACCTGGGATTATACTACAAAACTTCTAGAAGTGATCAAAGAATAGAGCAATGTCTTGGGCTACAAAATCAACACTCATAAATCTGTAACCTTTATATATATCAACAATAGCCAAACCAAAAAAAAACAGTCAAGGACTCTATTCCTTTCA
>CAUYON010057060.1:0-38316 GCA_963573935.1 Arctocebus calabarensis
CCTGAGTTTTTGTATCCAGTCAGCCAACCTATGCCTCTTTAGAGGACAGTTTAAACCATTCACATTAATTGAAACCAATGATAAATCTTGAGAAAATCTAGTGGACATTTTTAATCCTTTTGTCACTGTGTGAGTTGGACTTTGATAAAAAATTTCTGGATGAGTTGACTCTTGCATTGGGGGATTATGCTGGTCATCATGGACGATAGGTCTGAGAATATCCTGGACAGCTGGTTTAGTTATGGCAAATTTCTTCAACATGTGGATGTCATTAAAGTATTTAATTTCTCCATCATAAATGAAGCTCCATTTAGCTGGATACAAGATCCTGGGTTGAAAGTTATTTTGTTTTAGGAGATTAAAACAAATGAACATTCTCTTCTCGCTTGAAAAGTTTGATCAGAGAGATCTGCAGTTATTCTAATATTCTTCCCCTTGTAGTTTATTGATTTCTTGCGTCTGGTTGCTTTCAAAATTTTCTCCTTCATATTTACTTTAGTGAACTTAATTATGATGTGCCTGGGGGATGTCTTATTCGGGTTGAGAAGTGCTGGGTTTCTAAAACTGTCTGCCATCTGAATTTCAGTATCTCTAGGCGTGTCTGGAAAGTTCTCTTTCATAATCTCATGAATAAGGGATTCTGTGTCTTGTGAAGCTGGTTCATCACTTTTGGGGATCCGTATGAGGCAAATATTGGTTTTCTTTGAGTTATCCAAGAGCTCTCTCAGAGAGTGATCTGTTTTTGCCTTCCATTTCTCTTGGTCTTTGGAGGTTTGAGAGCTTTCGAAAGCTATGTCTTCCATGTCAGAAATCATTTTTTCTGCTTGCTCCATTCTGTTACTAAGGGATTCTACTGAATTTCTCAGATCTTTAAGGGCTGCAACTTCTTGTCTCAATGTGTCAAAATCTTTGGTCATTTTGTCTTTGAATTCATTGAATTCTTGAGACATGTTTTGGGTCATCTTTTGGATTGCTGCTTGAAATTCTAATTCCATCTTTTCCTCCATTCCACTGATCTTATTTGCAATCCAGATTCTGAATTCGATTTCACACATCTCAGTCATTTGACTATGCAGGAGATCTTGTGCTGTGTCTGCCTTGTTGTTACTCGGAGGAGTTGGTCTACTCTGATTATTCATATTGCCAGAGTTTTTCCATTGATTCTGCCCATGGTTGTTTTTCACCATTGCGTCTGGCCCTTCAAGTGGTGGGCCCAGGGCCATGCAGTTGTCCTGGAAGTTTTTGGCCAGAGGTGGGCCTGCAGAGAGGCCTGGCAGTCATCGGTGGGGTCCCTGGAAGAAGGCTGGCCTGTGGAGGCCCCATGTGTTCCAGGTGGAGGCCCGCGCAGTTGCTGGGAGTGACCCTGGCCGGGGGCCTGGCGGTCACAGGCAGAGTCCCTGGCAGGAAGCAGACCTACAGAAGCCCAGCAAGTGTGGGACGCAGGGCTAGGCGGTGGCCAGGGGGGTTCCTGGCTACGGGCAGGCCTGCAGATGCCTGGCAGTCACCAGCAGAGTCGCTGGCAGAAGGCTGGCCTGCAGAGGCCCCGTGGGTGCTAGGTGGAGGCCTGCACAATTGCCAAGGGAGTTCCTGGCCAGGAGCAAACCTGCGGAGGTCTGGCAGTCACCAGCAGAGTCTGTAGCAGATGGCGGACCTGCAGGAGTCCAGCAAGCATGGGACACAGGGCCAGGTGGTCACCAGGGGAGTTCCTTGCCCAGGGTGGGCCTGCAGAGGCCTGGCTGTAGCAGTCGAAGTTACTGGCAGAAGGTAGGCCTGTGGAAGCCCTGCAATCTCAGGTGTGGGGCCGCATGGTCACCAGAGGATTTACTCGCCAGGGGTGGACCTGCAGGGGCCCCGCGGCTGCCAGGCAGAGGCCTGCATGGTCGCTGGGGGTGTTCCTGGCTGGGGGCAGGCCTGCAGAGGCCTCGTGGTCTCTGGCAGAGTCTCTAGCAGATGGCAGACCTGAGGAAGCCCGGCAAGCATGGGCATAGGGCCAGGCAGTTGCCGGGAGCGTTTCTGGCTGTGGGTCACCCTGCAGAGGCCTGGCAGTTACATGCATAGTTCCTGGCAGAAGGCAGGCCTGCAGAAGCCCTGTAAGCTCGGGCATGGAGCCGCACGATCACCAGAGGATTTAGGATCGTGCGGCTCCATGCCCGAGCTTGCAGGGCCTGCTGGGGCCCTGCGGGTGCCAGGCAGAGGCCCATGCGGTCGCCCATGAGTTCCTGCTTGGGGGCAGATCTGCGGAGGCCTGGTGGTTGCTGTCAGAGTTTCTCGTAGATGGTGGGCCTGCAGAAGCCCAGCAAGCTCGGTGGGCAGGGCCAGGCTCTTGCCTGAGGCTTTCCTGGCTGGAGGGGAGGCAGGAGTCTTTTCCCAGTGGGGCGCTTGTTCCGGCAGGTGGGGCTGGGGGTGCTGCTCAGGGTCCTCCTCCCTCAGTCTCAGTAGGGGTTAGGCTTCTGGTTCATCAGGTAAGGGGGGAAGGATGTACAGTAAGTTCAGAATGGTGGGAAAAACTTTAGTTCAGTTTTTCTGCCTAGCAATAGTTTTCAGAGTCACACCAGGGTGCTCAGGGGATGCACACCTCACTTCCCACAGCACTCTTCCATGGGGTGAGACAAGAGGTCCACAGTTCACCGCTTGTCTGTAGAAAACTTGCAGGAGCAAAAGAGGAGAATAAAAAGAAACAGAAAAGCAAGAAACTCAGAGCTTTCTTGGGGGAGGGGATGGGCACTCTTCCTTTCAGATGAATTTTGTACCTGCTTTCTTGGGGTCGCAGCCAGTCTCAGCAGAGGTGATCCACAGAAATCACTTCTCTCTCTTGACTGGGCTCCCAGTATTCAGCTTAATTGCGCAGTTTCTGGAGGTTATTTTCCCTTTTGGACAGGAGCCTTTTTCGGAAGCTGCTTCCATGCAGCCATCTTGCTCCACCCCCTCCCCCTTTGTCATCTCTAAAATTTCTTTATAGGTGGAATCCTCTGCAGTAGCTACCTCATGGTCCCTTGAGGGGATTTCTCTGGACTGGTTTTTTCATGTTGCCATGATTTTTCTGCTGATTTTTCCTCATGAGTGTTTTCTTTTATCTGTTTCCTTGCCCTAATTTTTCTTTCACTTCCTCTTGCTCTTTAAGTTACTGTGCCTCTGGTCTAAGGTTCCAATGAGTCCTTTTGGTACAGGACTAAAAGGATGAAAAGATTGAAGAGCAAGAAGGGAAAAACATTTAAAAAAAAAAAAGAAAAAAGAGAGGGCAGTGCCTGTGGCTCAAAGGAGTAGTGTGCCAGTCCCATATGCCAGAAGTGGTGGGTTCAAACCCAGCCCCGGCCAAAAAATGCAAAAAAAAAAAAAAAAAAAAAAAAAGAGAGTGAGAGAAAAGAGGGAGGGGGTGTAAAAGGGAAAATTGACAAAAAGAAGAGAGGGACACAGGAGTAATAAAGGTGTGTAGTAGGTTACTTTGAGCTGACCTTAAAAACTCCCAGCCTCTGTGGGTGCTGGGTTGGGTGGTTCCCTTGAGGTCTGCTGTTCTTTGCAAGCCTGAGCATACACAGTACCCCACCTCCACCAAATAGAAAGGAAAGCCAAGAATACTATAAATCAACCCAAAACAAACAGAAACAAAACCTTAGTGGATAAAATTTGGGGAAAACCAAATAATAGGGGCAGAAACACTAGCAAAAATGAAGTTCTTATTATTAACCAATGCAATAATGGAAAATTATATTTAAACTAGAAAAATGAAGAAAGAAAAGAAAAAATAGAGAGAAAATGTTGAAATAAAACAACAACAACAACAAAAAAGCAGTATACATCTTGCTGAATATTGTCTGGGCAACAGGTGATCTTCTGGGGTACGAGATGTTAATCACAACATTGATACAGCTGTATGAGATGGAGACTGGAGGCTTGTACCAATTTCTCAAACCCCACACGGTTGAGAGCCTAAATCTCTCATGAGCCTGCTTAAAAGACACTTTAAATTGTGAACCTTGGATAAGCAGAAGCTTCCCAGGAAAGCACTTATCTCTGGGATCTCTCCTGAAGTGGCTGCCCCCTTATGCAATGTGCCAAAATTGGTCTCACTCTATGCCCCTGAGGGCTGCAAGTGCAAGACAGCCCTCCTACTGCCAAACACTGAAAGGTCTGCTCTTCCCCAGCATCTCAGACCCGGCCTTTGGCACTGCTCAGTCACTAGATCATTCGCCTAAGGTCTCCAAACCTGATCCTCACTCTGGGACCTATAGGCAGAGCCTATAGGGGCCATTCTCCCACAATAACTGCACACACGGCCAAACAATATTACCTCCCTTCTGGCTCAGCAGCTCAGTCTGGGGTCCTAGACAACACTTAAAGTCATCTGCACTCTCGCCCAAGTTCTCCCAAGGTAGTTCAACTGAGTACCCAAGTCCAAAAAACAAAGTAACCCATAGGGAAGACCTTCCCCGTTTGCAATCTCACTGCTGTTGTAGTTACAGCTACAGAAGTCATGGCCTCAGAACAAGGGCAACCACTTGCCACTTCTCCACTGTTTTGTCCTCCTCTTGGTGTCCAGAAGTCTCTCACTGTCTCCCTGCATCCCCAAAGGGATATTTTTGGGCAGAACTCACAAGCCAGAGATGCCTGGAGTCTTCTCACCCCAATCTCACCGCAACCAGTTGCAAAGAAGCTGTTACTTGGTTCCCATCTTCTCCCTCCCTTTTCAGACATTTAGAAGCCAGGAAATGGAAAGTTCTTTTGTTACCAACCCTCACATTTCTGTTGGTGATATCCATAGAACAACAAACCTTAGGGCCCAGCTCCAATTAGAAACTGAAATATTGGGAAAATGAAACTTCACTGAGCTCCAAGGTCAGAACTAGAAGGGAATTTAGAGTTCTCCTAGTCAAGAGTCACATTTCAGAGATAAGGAAATTCAGAGAAATTACATTAAACACAGATTCCACCTAGCAAGTACATAAGTCTCATCTCTCATCATACCACGTACTACATACTATACTCTGCTTTACTATAACAGGTTTTGACCCAGTGTATAAATGAAATCCATGTGTGGAGATTTCTTTTTCATATCCATTTTAAAAGTTTTTTTTTTTTCATTATCTCACTCAGCAGAGATATAGTTTAACCATATCCAGAAGATATTCATGGGCATCCAGTAAATTTTTCTAATTCAGCAATGCCCACAGAGGTCTGAAAATGTCCTCAGAGGTCAGAAGTGCTTAGACTGCTATTCCCTGGTTAAACAGCTACAGATTGCTGTCTTTTGTATTCTTTTGACTTTCTACTGTATTTATGCCCCCTGCTTTGATTTTAGTTATTCCAACATCTATTAGTGGTGTTTGCATCCAGCAGTCCTCACCTCTACTCTCATACCTACTATTGTCAATGTGAGTTAAGAGAAGAAATAAATATGATCTTTCAAACTATGACCATGTGATAGTCAAATAGGTTGTGGATAAGTATCTACAAAATTTAATGTAGGAACCTTGTGATATTTACTTTGGCTGCTATTGAATGAAATGTCAATGTTGTCAGATACGGTACTTTGTAAGAAAGGAATGTGATAGCAAAATATCCTTTAATACAAACAAAAAGAGAATAAAATCAGGCTTTTTTTAACATCATGAAGGTATGTGTTCCTCCATTAAAATTTCTTCCTGATGAGTTTTTATCTTTTTTAAAAACCTTTTTTAGAGCAGTTTTAGGTTCATAGCAAAACTGAGTGAAAAATACAGTCACCACATATGTCCTGTCTCTACATGTCCACTATTGACATTCCACACTACAAAATCCATGGTGGGGTTTTTTGTGGTTTTTTTTTGTTTGTTTGTTTGTTTTTTGTAGAGACAGAGTCTCACTTTATTGCCCTCGGTAGAGTGCCGTGGCGTCACACAGCTCACAGCAACCTCCAACTCACAGGCTTAGGCAATTCTCTTGCCTCAGCCTCCCGAGTGGCTGGGATTACAGGTGCCCACCACAACACCTGGCTATTTTTTTATGTTTTGCAGTTTCCGTGTAAATACTACCAAAGGGAGAGCTTAAATTACCTGTAACACCACAGAACTGTGGGTATTGCTGGTGAAGATGCGTGTAGTTCCTGCCTTGGAAGACTGCAAATGGGATGAGAGGCCCATTTCACTGCTTCCAAGGGATAATTTCATGTGTTGGTCTTCCTCTTCCACGAGAGATCTGAAATTTTTTAAAAAATAAAAATAAATGCAAATTAAAACTTGTATAATTTATAATAATATTAATTAGAAAAATAAATAATATTGCCAATTATTTGAGTATGGAATATACTGAATTTTGTTTCACTGTAACTTAGCTCAGATCATTCTCTATCATAGAAGAAATAAATACTTGTAAATGCTTTCGAAAGACAGAAAACATTAGAAGAGAACTCAAATACACTTAAAAGTTGGTTCAAAAATATAATCACAAAGGTCTTTTAGGTCCATAGTAACTGCTTTTGATATTTTACTTTTTAGGTAGCAATGCCATCAAATTACATTCTCTACCATTAAAATTAATTTAGAACACCTAACTTTAGAAAAATAATAGCTACCATTTATTGAATAGTCACTATATATGTATGTATCAAATACTTGCCAATAATTTTATTTAGCTCATATAATTTTTAAAGCAATTCAGTCCAATAGCAACTATTATTATCTCCTTTTTGTTAAGGGTAGGGATAACAAGCTAAAGTTGTGCTAAAAATCACTTATCTAGGGTCACAACATTATTAAAGTTGTTGGGTCAGGGTTTGAATCTAGGTCTAGTTTGATTCTGACTCCAAAGCCCTCATTAATAAAAGTCAAAGATTTAAACTGTTATATATTAATACTTTACTTCCTCTTATGTTGTTAGTAATAACTTCCTCCAACTGAACAAAATTTTACACATGAAACAATTTATTTTTCTAGCAGTATAACTCACTTATCAATGAGGCATTATTTAGTGCATTTTCATCTTTTCAAAGACATAAATACTAAAAAAAATACAAGTTATCCCCATATATTTTGCAAAAATATTTTTTTCAGGAGTCACAATAAAAGCTTTGGAGAATATGTAGTCAGTGGGTCGCTTGTTGCATTTAGAATATGACAGTATATTTTAATAGTTAAAAGCCCTGAGTGAGGTTACACTAAAAATGGGCCATCACAGAACAAACTCTTGCTATTCCTTGGAAAAGGCCTTCTGTTTCTCCATAGGTATATACTGCTAAAATCATCTTTGCATCCCCTGCCTAAGAGCCTATGGCTCTGAATTGATTTGTGCAATCATGACACAGATTGCTAAAAATGGACATGAGGAAAATAAATTTTCAAGTGCTAGAACTCTTTGTTTTTCCTATTTATCTGTAGTTTCCTAAATTTTGAATTATTTGCTTTTCTAACTGACCTATCCAATATCATAAACATTCACCTTTTTCCTACTTTACCTATAACCTAAGTTGATTAGTTTTAATGAGAAAAAGAAGTTTTAAAACTATACCATACTTTAAATAAAGATCCTGCTTGGAATTCTGACACCAACCAAATGGTTTTAAATCCTGCAATAATTAGCAAAATTCTGGCCTTGAGGGTGACATCAATTCTTTTTAATGATTTAGAGCCATAGTATAACCAAAATGCATTAATAATATGTAACCATGTTTTATTCAATTCTCGTGGATATTTAATAATGAACAGAATTATTTAAATAAGATTTTAACAAGCATAAAATAAAATGGATATAGCCTTCCATTAGAGTTTCAGAAATAGCTTTAAAAGAATTAAATTATATATATGAAATACAGCACATGCACACCTTTAAACAACTCTTGTAACATTCAAAATGATAGAATCAATTAGAAAAGTGAGAAATAGATTGACAGTGATTGGTATCTCTAAGCAGAAAATTTCTATTCATCAGCATTATTTTAATAGGATAATCAAGCAGACTGTTTTATTAGTTCCTATATTCCCTACATAGATTCTGGTATGAGAGGCTTAATATATGTTCTTTGAATGAATACAGAATCTCCTTTCTGAGGCTCATTACAAAGACATGTTTTATCATTCAGTGCTTAAATAACCATCAATTATCATTTTTATAAAACAACAGACATGAAAAGAGACAGAGGCAAAATTAAAACCACACTGCCACTATAACATAGCCTGGAAATTGCTTTTTTGAATAAACCACAACTTGTTTACTTGTCATTCATCTCTTGCTCTCAACAATGAAAAGCAGAATGTGAAAATGCAGCCCTTTCCTGGCAATATAACATGTCTGCCTTTCTAATTAATTGCAAAGCTAAAGAAGCATTCACTAAAATGAATGCTTTTCTTCATCATCTTCTTCACGACTTTTTATCAGTATCTTCTGACTTTCCAACATTCACAACATGCCCTATTATTTGTGCCATGGTAATATTATATGCAATGTCAACCTTCTTAACAGATTCAATATTCCTTTCTATCTCCTTTTCATTATGTTTGTTGACTGGATGTAAAGGGCATTCTTTTTCAACATTGCAAGGAGGTGACACCTCTCTGTGAACCCAGTTCACAATTATATCAAACTATGCTTCAAGGAATGATTATCTGAGTAATTCCAAGAACAAATACATTTTGTAAATCTTATTTTTTCACTTGTTCTATAGCTAAAGCAATTTACACACTAGTGTTTATCAATGGTGGAGGGGGAGCAGGAAGTATTTTGCCACTCTCTCTATTCCCACCTTTAGCAATGTCTGGAAACATTTTTCATTGTCTCAACTGGGGTGGAGAAAGACAATCACTGTCATTTCTTGGGATGCTGCTAAACATCCTTCAATACACAGTACAGTTCTCTACATCAAAGATGTTCTCGGGCAAAAATGTCAAAAGTGTCAATGTTGAGAAACCCTAATATAGAAGGATTGGCCTTCTGTGAAAATTTTTGTCAAGTAATTTATGTCTTAAATAATTTTCCAGTCTTAGCATTGACTCCATGAAATAATGCTACCAGTACAAAACACAGTTAGATTATTAGCTATCATGAACTCTTCCAAGGCTACCTAATAGAATACCTTTGCTCTTCTCAGGCCCCTGAATTTGAAAAATGAAATGTTAGCAGTAGATGAGTAGATAATGGCTTTGAAGTTTATAAGACAATTATTCAGCAAAGCTTTTGTTTTATAGAAGCTCATTTAAAAATTTTAACTTCTTAATTTGGCTTAAAACAGTTATTAACTAGATTTACTTTTACATGCTAAATTAAAATCTGGAAAATCGGGTGGCGCCTGTGGCTCAGTGAGTAGGGCGCCGAGCCCATATACGGAGGGCTGCGGGTTCAAACCCGGCCCCCGCCGAACTGCATCAAAAATTAGCTGGGCGCTGTGGCGGGCGCCTGTAGTCCCAGCTACCCGGGAGGCTGAGGCAAGAGAATCGCTTAAGCCCAAGAGCTGGAGGTTGCTGTGAGCTGTGACTCCACAGCACTCTACTGAGGGCAATAGAGTGAGACTCTGTCTCCACAAAAAAAAAAAATCTGGTAAATCCTGTCCAAATATTCCCATTTCATTAAAACTATAAAATTATTTGTGGGAGAGACTATACTCACCAATTTTCTTACTAAAAATTAAATCTCTCTTTTTCCTACAACATTATGGTCTGCATATTGTTGCTCTATCATCCCCACGTACCCCATCATCACTGGACACATCTTGTTTTTGAAACAATGACTAACTGCAGAGTAAAAAAGTAATCTTTCACAAAGTGTGCCTGCATAAATTAATTGTGCTTGCTTAACAAAAGCAACTATTTTTTTATTTTGATGAACATTAGGTTAAAGATTGAGGCACTGTCTGATCATTTTACTGAAAGCATTATAAACATGGTCAAATTGAACATATACAGATGATGGAATTTATTTCACTGCTGTTTAAAAACAAGGAGGAAAAAGTCTACGCAATTGTTATACGTTAAGGTGCTGCCACCATTCTAATTTTGCTTCAAAACTTCCATACTTTAAGAAGTATTGTAAGGACATTTGCACTAGGCTGTTTATTGCAGCTCAATTGACAATCACCAAAATGTGGAAACAACCTAAATGCCCACCAATCCAGGAATGGATTAAGAAACTGTAGTATATGTATACCATGGAATACTATTCAGCCATTAAAAAAGATGGAAACTTTACATTTTTCATATTCACCTGGAGGGAGGTGGAACACATTCTTCTTAGTAAAGCATCACAAGACTGGAGAAGCAAGAATTCAATGGACTGAATTCTAATAGGAAGGCAGTAGATGAGCTAATACCCCAAGGGGTGGGGTAGGGGATAAGGAATCAGGGAGAGGGAAAAAAGTAGAGGGATGGGGGGGTCACAGTGTATGGCACACTCCTTGGGTGTAGGACACAAAGAGGGACTTTACCTACCGACCACAATCAGTGTAAGCAAATTCTTTGTACCCTCAATGAATCCCAAACAATTAAAAAAAAAAAATCAAAAGTACCTCTCAGGAAATGTATGTGACTGATACAAGCACAAATTTCACAAAGAATGGAGTAAAAATGGTTCACATAAAAACATTCAACCTCATCAGTGTTCAAGAATATTCAAATTAAAACAGAGATTCCATCTTTAAAAGTACAAAATTATCAAAGAGTACAAATTATCAAAGTATAAGAGCATATATTCTTAGAATTGTTAATGCAAATGTATATTAAACCCCTATTTTCTGCATAGAATTGTTCATTCAAATGGATTTTTTAACGGAAATTTAAAAATCACTAAATGAACAAATTCCTTTTTCTATAGTGAACATCATGACAATGAAGCATTGTGCAATTACATCTATGTTCTTGTACATGGGTCATAGCAAGAGTGCTCTGCTGATTTGATTCAAATATGTTTTCTCCCATGAATAGTTCTGTAGAAGTTTCATTTGGTAGATGTTCTATAGAGAATTGCGTACTCTTAGAAGTCACTATAGCAAATGGTTTGTTGTTATTCCATATGGGGAAGGAAAAACAGCTAAAAAAAGGGAACATATTAACATGAACGTGCAGTGAAACATTTGACTTTTCTTACTAGAGGTTATGTATACCAACTCATGCATTGGCACACTGACATCTACCTAACACCAAAAGAAAAGTAGAATTCATTCATAAAACTCACTCATTCAATGAAATGTAGCATTCATTGATATGTCCATGAATGAAAAATAATTCTCTATATTATTCTCTATACTTTCCGGTATTGTTTTTCATTTCTGAGAAGAAAAAAAGAGAAAAAAAATCATAGAAAAGCTAGAAAGCTAAATGTACATGAACAAGACCTCTATCTCTTCTCTACTTAGTTCCCATTTAGTTTTATAGCATTTCCTTATGCTTCCAGCACTTCATTACAAAAAGGTGAAATATAGCAATGTATTTTAATTCAATTTTGTTGAAACAAAAGAATGGGAATCTCATGAGTTAGTGTCAAAGTACCAACGTACCAATTTCAAGTACCAAGATTAATATTATCTTACCCAAAGTTAGTGCCAGTGGGTTGGTATGGAAAAACAGCAATAATAACCAAATGAAATAAAAACAAGAAAGCCAGGAATTGTTTGATAGTACAACAAAACACATTGATTAAATCTAGGCACTGACTCATGCTTTCCACCACCCATCACCCAGGAAAGTAAAATACATATTTCTCACACTCACAATTTAAAAAGAAAATCAAGAAAAAGGTTTTCTTCAAAGAAGTACTCCCCTTCCATTAGTTTTTCTGCTCTGATACAGAGAAGTGTCTGCTAGCAGTAGTGTTTGCTAAATGAAACACTTCTTGTGATAAAGTTGCATAGCAGGTGGAGAAGAAATTTTGCCACCTGTTCTCATACTCATTTGAATTTGAGTGCTAAATCTGTCAAGGTATTTCCTTCCACTCTTGAGAAATAAATTAAAAACTTAAGATGGTAAAATTCATTTCCCATTGGTTTTCAGATAGATTTAAAGCATACATACTGCACTGAATTCTAAAGAAAATTCTTTTCCACAATTCTCAAACAAAAACTGGATAATATCCCCCTATTTGAGTGTACACATACATTCATATGTACACACTCACCTTCCATTACAAAAAAAGAAGGAAAATGTTTTGTCAAAATCAGAAACAAAATTTACAACTCATAAAGTCTGTAATGTCTGTAATGTAAGTGTGGCATTTTTATTAATGAAATAAAACAAATTAAAACTTCAAATATCAAAAGATTTGTCCCCCAACTAAAATGTCATTTATAGTATCATTACACAAGAAAATTATGAATATAATAGCAACTTCTCTTAATAAGTCATAAATTAATTGTTGTTCAGAAAATTGTAGAGAATGTATCTCTTTAATGACGTATTAGTCTGAATGTCTGAAAGGATGTAAGAAAGAAAGTTTTGGTTAGTTATTTGCAGTTTTTGTAATGACATAAGTATAAGTAAATTATAGTCAATTCAAAATGATTTCATTAATTAAAATCTTTACTTTTAGATAGATTTTATAAAATATTTCTACCTTTTGAAAACTTATTTTTTGCTGCAAAAATATACATCCAAAAAAGAGAAAAAAAAAATCAAGATGATAGGGTCATACTATAAAATGATTTTCCTAAGAAACTATTACACAGACTTCTTATATGCATATGTCTGTCACCTTTAAAATAGAATCACATTAATAGCTGATGTCTGTTTTAACATAGGAATAAGATCATTTACTGAGCACCTGCCGTGTACTAGGCGTTGTGCCAGGCACTTTCTAGTATCCTACTTAATCCTCAAAACAATCCCATCTTAAAGGCAGGAAACTGAAGCTCAGAGAGTTCAGGACTCACTACAAGTCTTTTAACTATGATTTGAACCCACATCTGAATCCAGAGTCCACATTGTTCCCATTTATAACAAGCCTGAAAAATTAAAATAATAGACAATAAAGGCCATAAAGCAAATTGCATTACAATGATTAGTTTATAAATACAAGGAAAATACATTCTGGTATAGATAAGTAATTTTCTAGTTTAATTAATTCAATTTAAAATTTACCCACTTTAACTATTCTATTTAAATAAAAACAATACCAATGCAAAAAAATTATCCATGCCATTCTCCAAACACATAAAGGATAAGAAGGTAGCATATCTGAGAATATAACTTAGATCAAATTTAAGGGGAATGATACATTACTGCTAAAAAAAAAAAACATATTCTGAATTCCAATGCCAAATATCACAATCACAAATATAGCTCTATGACACCAATGAGGGAATTGGGCTAGACAAATGGAATGACAAATGACACTCCATTAGATAACCATAACAGCATGAAAGTTCATTAGCCAAACCAAAAAGTATTACCACTGAATATCCCAATCCTGTCCTTGAAAAACTTTAAAATCAATCTTTTCTTCATCTACTTCCCATAGTCTGAGATTTTAGTCCCCCTTTATCTTTTAAAATCCATATACTAGTTAAACTACATCATGTCTCATGCTTCTTAAACAAAAATGTTTTCTCTTTTGGAAGCTTACTTTACACATTATTTCTCATTCTTCACATTTTTTATAATACTTTGTTAAAAACAAGATATCTAGATGAGGAGATAGGTTGGTAGGTAGATAGATGAAGTGGATGAATGGATGGTAGATAGGACATGTAAGAATCCATGGTATTTCCTAATGTAGAAATAAAAGAATAACTGAATTCTTTTATGAAAGAATTCTTAAATAAAAGCATGAGTGAACTCTTTATTTCTAATGAAATAACTAAAAAAGAATTAGAAAAGGAATGTATTTCTAAATGTTGATTCCATAACTATCACTCAAAAAAGCAAAGTCAAAGCTCCCTTCCCTTTAAGAAGCGAGATACTGTGAGAGACTGTACATGTGGTAGTGGTGGTAGGGAGATGGAAAACACATATGTAGAAATGGATGTGAAGAAATAGCAAGTGTTCCCATCACTGTCAACAGTCTCCTTCTCAGTACACAGAGGAAATGACTACAATCCTCTGGTCAAGCATGAGCCCTCTGGAAGGATGCTTTTTCATATAGCTAGCACCAGGTCTGCCCACTGAGAAGTCTCTATACCAGAGGCAGTGAGCTTGCCTTTCCCTTCTTCAATCCCCAAATAAAGAAACTGCAGTGGAAGCCCCAACCCCTCAACACCTTATGCCAACTTTTTTTTATTATTAAATCATAGCTGTGTACATTAGTGCAATCAGGGGGTACAATGTGTTGGTTTCATATACAATCTGAAATACTTTCATCAAACTGTTTAACATAGCCTTCATGGCATTTTCTTAGTTATTGTATGAAGACATTTGTATTCTGCATTTACTAAGTTTCTCCTGTACCCTTCTAAGATGCACCATAGGTGTGGCCTCACCAATTACCCTCCCTCCACTCAACTTCCCCCCTCCCCTCCCTTCCCTAGCCAACTTTTTTTATTATTTTATTTTTTTCAGTTTTTGGCCAGGGCTGGGTTTGAACCCGTCACCTCCGGCATATGGGGCTGGTGCCCTACTCCTTTGAGCCACAGGCGCCACTCCTAGCCAACTTTTTTTAAAGGAGCTTTGCTTCCAGGGAATTTGTTAACTGAGGTGTCATCTTACTCCCATTATCTGTAGCTCACCAACTTTGAAATAACTATTGTGCTATGGTGCATTTAAATCAAAAAGCATGTATGAAAGAATTGGGTTTCACCTGCCTAAAATTTCAGTTTATTAAATATTCAAACATCCAAGTTACCCAATCTTAGAGTTTATTATAAAGGAAGATTCCACAAACTTAAAACTAATTAGAAATCACTGAGACAAATCTATTTGGGAACAGAAGAATCATTAATCAAGTGGTAAAAATGCCAGCCTTTTCTGAATTTCCCACTTATGTTCAACTTCACAAAATCAATAATTCATGACCAGATCTTAAGGGGATGTTTATTTCTCTTTTAAAAGGCGACATGAAAAACCTAAGAGTAAGACTTACAAAATAATAACCATCACATTCCACGTTTTAAGAAATATAATTGGGCTCGGCGCCTGTGGCTCAGCGGGCTAAGGCACCAGCCACGTACACCTGAGCTGGCAGGTTCGAATCCAGCCCAGCCCACCAAACAATGGTTTGAATCCAGCCCAGCCCGCCAAACAACAATGAGGGCTGCAACCAAAAAATGGCCGGGCGTTGTGGCAGGCACCTGTGGTCCCAGCTACTTGGGAGGCGGAGGCAAGAGACTCGCTTGAGCCCAGGAATTGGAGGTTGCTGTGAGCTGTGATGCTATGGCACTCTATCCAGGGTGACAGCTTGAGGCTCTGTCTCAAAAAATAAATAAATAAAAAATAAAAAAATTAAAAAAATTAAAAAAAGAAATATAATTGGCAGCCTTAAGAGTCCCACTGACTCTATGTGTTATTCAAAGCCTATAAAAAATAGAGCAAATCTCAGCCTTGATTTTGCAATGACCTAGAAGCATCTCTAATTATTTCTATGAATGTGAAAACATTTCAGTATCAAATCAGTCATATGTTTTTAATACGACAGCCCATATTTTTAAGATAAAGGAGGATAATACCAACAAAAAGCAGGAGGTAGGCTCTCAACTCTTAAGGTAGTTGTCTCAAGCTCATTTCAGATATTGAGCTTATTAGAAGCAAAGAGTCCAATTTAAGTATTATTTTTCATAATAATATTATTTTCCTTTTTCTGTATATTTGACTCACCATGAAGCATTTTTTTTTTTACCACAATACTTTGTTATAAGGCTTTAAGTTATCCCCCTTATCTATGATTCCCATAAATAAACATACCCATTGCTGGCCTTACGTACTCAGGTTGTTAGCAGGTACAAATAGTCTTCACAGTTACTTATAGCCCATTTTACCTGCCTATACATTCAATTATCATATTCCAAGAGTATAAATGCAGTCTGTAACTCCAGAAATGGTTGCCAATTTTTATCCTAAAACGCCATTGGGATCCGCCACTTATACTACGCTCCTAGAAAACTATTTTAACTAAGATCACTTTCTATACCACAAAGCAATTTCATAATTTAGCCACAGACAACTCCACTAATGTGAATAACAAAAATTGCTCTATGAGAACATTTTTATAAGTGTTGTCCATGGCACAGTAACTCTAAGGGAGGAGTTATGTGAGGAAAGTATTTCTGTACCACAAGTATGTTTCTCTAAAATATTACAAATCCTTAGTAAAATTTATAATATTAGAACACAGACTGATGATTTGGTGGGACAAAGGTACAAATTATAGATCATTGGGGAGTTTGCCTTTTGGGGGAATAAAGTGTTTCATTTTAGGAACTTTGTGGCCTGTGGATTAAAGATGCTTTTATGTTCTTGGGTAGAACTTACATGGTAGAGGCAGACCATATCATTTTGATAAAATGATGCAGTAGGCATCAAGCACTCAAATTTCTCAATCATGTAAATGAGAACTCAAAAAAAAAGGTAATTGGAGCATTTTTAGATTGTGTATACATGTGTTTTATAGAAGTGATCTATAAATTGTAAGGTAGCAATTTAATCTGAGATAAATGAAAAGAGAAAAGCATTCCTTTCTTTGCTTCTATAAATCATCTAAGCAGTGTTTCACACCCCGCATTATAATATCTGATTCTCAGAGTGTGGGTGAGAAGCGGACACCAGGAAAGCAGAGTCACCTAGTAGGTGAGAGTAGATGAGAGTCAAAGTGTTATGTTTATCCAGCTAGCTGGAAATGCTACTAAAACGCTACTACTTTCCCCTCACTCATCCCACTCCCATGAGCTATTTCTTTTTTTTTTTTTAATTTCAGATTACAATGGGGTACATACAATTAAGTTACACAGCTTGCTTTTGTAAGGTTGAAGTCCAAGTTGTAGGTGTGTCCTTCACCCCAGAAGTGTGCAATATACCCCTGCAATGTTGCCGTTGGATGGGAATTTACCCAACCCTTTCCTCCCTCCAGCCCCCTACTTGCATTTCGTTGAGTTTTTCTCCCTTGTGAGCATGTAAGTGTTAATCTACTACCTCCAATTTAGTACTAAGTAGTACTCTGTTTTTCCATTCCTGTGATAATTTGCTTAGGAGAATGGTCTCCAATTCCATCCCAGTTGTTACTGGGATACATGAGCTATTTCTTGACGCAATAGTAATTTTTATATCTTCAAAATCCAATCATTTCATAGGTCAAAAATACTCTCAATGGAAATGAATTTGACTACATATTTCTTAGTGCCCATTTCTGGAAGCTTGGTCAGTCAAAAATTTCAGGAATCTCCAATGTATCTTGATGTCATACATTCAAGAGAGCCATAGATAAAATATTTTGGATTGTAAACAACAATTGCTATCATCCAAATATTTGGATCATCTTTGGCTCCTGCTTCCTGCCCATCTTCCATGACCAATCAACTGTCAAGCACTGCTGAATCTCTCTCTGGAATGTGCCCAGCCTTAACATTCTCTCCACTAGACCACTAGACTTTTCTCTAGTCTCTATTAAGTCTTTGCCTAGTTATAAACTTTTTATGCATTATTGTGTAGATTTTTTTACATACCATCATTGTATTTATAGCTCAGAAAATCACTCCCTTGCTCAAAAGTATCATTCATGACTCACTGCTTGTGGAACAAAAAGCAAATCCTACACTTTTGAGCTCCAGGCTTCTTAGCTGAGCTCTCCTTAACTAATTACACATTTCAGCAAACTATTCAAAATATATATATATGTTTATTTTTTTGAATAGTTTGCTGAAATGTGTAATTTAAATGTATAATGATTATGGAATAAACGAAAATCCCAAATTATTTACAAACTATCAATTGTTTTGCTTTAGAACATATTGCTTTTGCATATTTACAGCTAAGCCTTTTTGTTTATTGTTAACCAAATAAGCCATTTAATTTAAACATTTTAATAGAAGAAAAATTGATTTAATTTAAATCTAACTGCTAAATTTCTACGATTAGGGTGACGCTCTTTTAACTATAAAAAATTCAAATCATAAGTTAATGTGGATAATTTCTTTAGCACTAACTTTATTTTTCCTAAGCCCTAATCAGGTTTTCTTCTCTCCTAGTCAGCCATTCTTTTTATCAAAGCTATACACAAAAACATTATCATTTAAGTGCAAACATATTAGCTTCAAGACATGAATTTATCTTTAATAGTTTACCCTGTTGTGATAAAGGGCATGTGAAAATAAGTCAAATAACTCATTAAAAGTGGTTGCTACCTTACAACAGATAATAGCCTTATTTTCTTTATAAAATTACAACTCGATAAACCATAACTAAAATGTTTTGGTCACTGGTAAATTGCTTCAGTCTGTGCCAGAATCGTGGTATTTATCAGCAACAATGAACAGAGTCTGGATTTTAGATTAGTTCTTTTCATAGATAAAATAGTTATAACCTACTCTGTAACAAGACTGTTGTATACTGTCATCCTCCCTCAGCCATGGGGGATATATTCCAAGACTCCCAGTGGATGCTTAAAACTTGTGATAGTACTAAACCCTTGGAAAGCAAAAGTATAGATAAGGAGGGACTATTATGTTATATTATTGCATAATACCAAATGAAGAAATTCAACACTCCCAAGTGAAGTGGTTTACACAGAGCTAAAAACATAACCTCCCCCCCAAATAATATCATTTTACCATAAGGATATTTACACTGAAATGTTTATAATCACAAAAATGTCAATTCATAATCACAAAAATGTGGAAACAACACAAGTGCCCATCAACACATAAATGGATTACTAAACTGTGGCATATGTATACCATGGAGTACTATTCAGCCATTAAAAAAAGATGGAGAAAGGTGGAGAGTTTACATCTTTTACTTACCTGGATAGAGTTGAATAACATTCTCCTTAGTAAAGTATCTCAAGAATGGAAATAGCTTTTATACATTATTTGGTTAGCAATAAATAAAAAGGCATAGCTATAAATATCCAATATACACAATACTAATATGAAACCAACAGATCAGTGATTTTCAACTAGTGTGCCATAGCACACTTATGTTTTATGAGAGGATCTTAGGTGTGCCACAAAAATTTTTAAAGAACAGTAATTAAGTCATTGTGAAAGACATTCGAAGCACGGTTAAGTATATATTTTTTAACTTTTTTTCAATATAATTTAAGTGTGCACCAAAAGTTTAACTATAGGTTCAAGTGTGCCATGAGATAAAAACAAAAAAAAAATGGTTGAAAAACACTGCAACTGATAAAAACTATAGGTCCCATGACAGAAAAACAAATTCAAATTAAAGGAGGGGGGAAAGGGAAAACGGAAAAAGGGAAGAGGGAAGGGGATTGGTAAACTCTCACCTAATGGGTATACACAGCACATCCCCTGGGTAAAGGGCTCCACTACAAATTGAACTTCACCTAACAAATGCAAACAACATAATCTAATCATTTGAACCTTTGTATTAATCTGAAATTTTATAAAAAGAAAGGAAAAACATGCATCTCATTTACTCAATAGTAATTTGAAACTAGTAGATGTACAATTAAAGGCCCACATCAGAGGAAAAACACAACTAAATTCAAGAAGCAGGGATGGGAAGGGGCTCAGTAAGCTCCCATCTAACAGGTACAATGTAGGCCTGAGTCCTTCACCTCCTGGGTGAAGGATGGAGATACAACTCATACTTTTCCTAGCAAATGCAAGCAATGTAATCCAATCATATGTACCCTTATAGTAATGTGAAATAAAGAAATAATAAAATTTGTGATAGTACTAAAACCTTGAAAAGCAAAACAAAAGATAAGGGTAGATTACTATATTAGATTATTATTGCATATGCCAAAAGAAGAAATTCAACAGTTTCAAGTGAAGTGGTTTGCACAGAGCTAAAGGCCTAAAAACTATACTCTCTAAACTCATACGCTCAACATTTACTGAGCATTTGCTGTGTGCCAATCACTGCAGTAGGTGGAAGGAAAACAAAAGATACTTGCTTGCCAAGATATCACAGTCAAAGAAATAATTACTTTTCAAAAGATTAAATGATATAAAAATTATAAAAAATGCTCAGCCTTATCTGCTGAGAAGTATTATGTGATATTATTCATATAAACCACATTAACAAAATATTGCATACTTTATTTGCTAGTCCATAAGGGTATCAGTTCATATTTAGCATATAAGCACCAAATAAAAAATAAATAATCAACTTTCCCTACTATTATTTTAAAGAATTATTTGTCCCAGATCAGGCTATCTGCAAAGCTGGATCAGCAATCAAATGATATCCACTATTCAAAAATATAACCTGCAATATATATTAATTATATGAAAAAAGCCAAAACTTATGATGTGATGATGCATAACATCATTTGAAAAAAAAATGTTCTATTTGAACCTGTACATATACTTTCACCAATATTTCTATGAAAAATACATCAATGAGCCAGGTCTCATTCCATGTAAGACCAAAACTTTGTTTCCAATTCTATGAACTGACGACCTTCTGTTTAGTTGTAAATCATTCAGAAATGATTGTGTGCACACCCCCTCAGTATGGAAGTGCTCATAATGAATGAAAACATATTCCATTTTGTGATGCTAAGATTATCTATTGGATAATCTATTCACAATTTACCAACCATATACTTTTTGTTGTTGTTGTTGCGGTTTTTGGCCGGGGCTGGGTTTGAACCCAACCACTTGCAGCATATGGGGCCGGGGCCCTACTCCTTTGTGCCACAGGCACCATCCCCAACCATATACTTTTCAAAATGTTATTCATAATACTTCATAGACCTATCCAAACTAAAGCTAGATCAAACTAGCTATTGGACAAGAGAAAAGCTCTGATGTAATTACATCTAACAAAGAGAAATCTCATTTAAGGTTTTGTGGTAGGCTTATCTTTAACAATTGATAATACAGTTGATGAAATGGGTTTTAAAAAGGACATATGAATTAAGACTAGGTGAAATCGTCAAACACAAATGTACATAGATGGAGGAAAGGCTAGAAGAGATTTATTTCATATTCTCTTTCAAGGTAAATGGTATAACCAGGAGTGATTTGTAAGGTTCCTTCCAGCTGGTGGATTCAAAGAAAGCTGAATGAGAGTTTTTATCTCATTGATCAGTGAAAAGCTCTATATTTTCTGAAGCCAGGAAAACAAAAAGCGAAAAATAGAAGATGTTACAAGGCAACTAGTAAATGATGAGTAAAAATCTTTAGTACTTTTAGAAACACTTACAGTGAGAGACTTTAATGAAGGAAAAAGGGAGAGAAGGTGATTAGGAGCATAGGAATGGTGTAAATACCAGGTTAGCCCAGTTTCCTATACTACATATATACTCAACTGAGCCTGCTCTCCAATTTATCATTCTCATAGTGTTTGATTCTGCAAATTTAGTGTTCTAAAATATAATATTTTCAATATAAACCTCTTAACTCTAAACCATAATCAAGCCCATGTACCTGCCACAATGAGAAGCAGAGTCCACAGATCACAACTTTCCTGTACTTTGTCTCTGTTCAGGCTATAGTAACTTGCTGAATAATCAAGTATAGTGCTCAACTACTGAGTAGCATAGACAACCTTGTTACTATTTCACTAAATAGATGTTAATGAACACCTCAGATTTCAGCATTTGCCCCTGCACCTGCCAAAGACTGAAGGGTGATTATCAAGGCAACAACCACACAGTGATATGCCACAAGTCTGTAATATATTTTCAAGATTGATTGAAGTTTCTCAACAATCTGTGGTATTTTACTTCCTAGAGACATGTGAAGACCTACTTGTTTATTATTTTCTGGTGCCTTTATTTTTTATATTGAGGAAATCAATGAATTTTTATTTTATTTTTTATGTTTTATTTGATTGAACAATTTTTTTAAACAACTGCAAATATTTGAGAAGGTGGAAAGAAATGAATCCATTGACATTGTTTCTTCAATTCTTTAATGTAATAAAATGCAACCAACATCAACAATCTTGTATTATACACGCACTTGATATCAATGGAGTAATTTTGTATTATACATGCAGCTTTGATATCACTGGAGTAATTTTGAATGCTTCTGCTTGTTACATGAAACTTTATTAATGAAACAAATTTGATTACTTTATTCAAAAGGTGGCACTACTGCTTATCAACTTTTAATGAGAGCGTTCAACCATACAAATCATCTCAAAACAGCCTGCATTTAGAAGACCAATAAATAATGAAGTTTTGTAATGACTAATATATTAAATTTTATTCATATCTACATTTTGTGATTGTATATACTTGAAAAATCACTTTATTCAATACATCTTTGCTTACTTTATAAAGCTTAGAGCACAATAAAAGTTCTAGTAGTATGACTTGTTTTATGATATTTTCTACACAACTCCAGATTATAATGCTGTCACTGGATAATTCTACCTTTTAATAAGATTTCTAGGAAATTATTATCACAAGGGCTGAGAACTGCCTATGTGATACTATTAGAATGTTACTCCTATCACAAAGAAGAAGAAAAAAACTATTAGAATTTTCAAAAATAAAACTGCTGGCCCAGAGATTAATAAATATAGCTTAGTTATGAGAATGTAAACTTGTAGAACAACTTGGGATAATCAGAACACTTTCTTAAAATGTTTCTGTAAGCTCAGCATGATTGTGTTCAACTAGAATATGGCAGCTAGAATACTGGCCTCCAAAAGCTGTCCACATCATAACCCTTAGGAACCTGTGCTATATGATTACATGTGAAAGGGGACTTTGAAAATGTGATTAAGGTTAAGAACCCTTATATGGGATACTGTCTTGTTTTATACGGGTGTTCCAATCTAATCACATGAGTTCTTAAAGTGGAAAAAGGCAGAGAATGTGGCAAAGAGCAATATGAAAAGAATTCATCCTTACTATTGCTGGCTTTGTAGATAGAAGAAAGGGGCCAAAAACCAAGGAAGGCTAGAAGCCTCTAGAGGCTGAGATTATCCATTAGCTTACAGCCACCAAAATGATGGGGCTCCTATGGCCACAAAGAACTGAATTTTGTTAATGAAGGGAATGAACAAGAAATTGATTCTCCTCTGGGGGCCTCAGACCTGTTGACACTTTGATCTTAATCCAGTGAGACCAGTATCAGACTTCTGACCTAAAAAAAAAAAACTGTAAGGTAAATGTATGACATTTTAGGTCATTAGTTTGCATTAATTATCTATGGCAATAGTAGAAAACTAATACATGGAGGTTTTTTTATTCATTATGCTTGTTTGCACACAACTAAGCAATGGGACAATAATGTCCACACATACTGACAGGGCAAGTTCCCTTGAAAGGCATTAACATAAGCACACCAGCTATAGCACTGCCCATGGGTAGCTAATTACCATGAGGAGAAAAGATGGGTAATCAATGATGGTGAATAGTATTTCATGAAACTATGAAAACTTCAGAAGAAAATGAAGTAATATCAATATCATATTAACAAGTAAAGATATTGCCTCAGTATTCTCCTATTTCACCCCTGCACAGTATGCTAGTAAAGCTCTCTAACATCTTCCTATAATACCACTCAATCCAAAAAGATTTTACCATTTATAATACTTTCTTTTCTTCTACTCCTAGTGAGATATTACCCAATTAATAGATGACATGAAAGTATCAAAAATCTATACAAATAGAAAATCACTAGAGAGGTAGGAAGATTGCTTGAGCCCAGGAGTTGGAGGTTGCAGTGAGCCGTGATGATGCCACAGCACTATAGCCAGGGCAACACAGTGAGACTCTATCTCAAAAATCAGAAAAAAATTAAAGAAATTATAGAAGTCAAGAGCTTTGAAATCAGGTGGACCTGAATTTGAATTTTGGCTCAGCCTCTTACTTGGCATTTAATATTGAGCAAGTAAATCAACCTCTCTGAACCTTTGTATCTTTATGTATAAAATAGGGAGAAGGCAAACAGAGAGTTTGGGGGCGGCATCATGTAAACTTCTTAATACTTTTATAGTAGCCTAAACCAATTGTATTATATTTATGCTAAATCAGCACATTTTTAAAATTGGGAATAAATATAACTCATATGAAATTGATAATACCTGGCATAAATACTAGATTAAATGTCAAGTTCCTTGAGAGTCTTTTATTTCTCTTATTGAAGGATAAATTACTTCATTTCCCCATTAAACTATATTATGACAATTACCCTTAATAAGTTGGGCATCCTTTTATCCTAGCACACTATAAATGTGGAAAAAACAACAGATACCCCCATCATAGTAAGTTATTCCAGTGAAAATATTTCAGTATGATTGAAAACACAGCACACTTTTTTTTTAAAACTAAAATTACATCTTATATTCTAGAATCAAATCATTGCTGCTTAGAAGGTCATATATGTACCCTTGTGTACTATAAAGCATCTAAACAATAAATTATTTCATGTCCAACATAAAGGTGATATTCCATTCTTCTTGTTAAAAAGAATACTAGCAGATTTAAACATAAATGGCTTCATTTTCCATCCTATACAAGATGTACCTTAAAACCCAGTATCTATCTCCAATTCATGTCTCCTCATTTTAGTCCAGACACATTTTTCTTTGCTGACATTTTTGCTGTGCTTAAATCTATTACAAATACTGAAAGTACAGTAAACAAGAATGCTATTTAACCTGTTTGTCTTCGTTCAGAATTTTCACAGAAGTAAAATAAATTAAACAATTTAATTGTGTGTTTAATATAAAGAATCATCATTTTAAATGACTTCAAGGTTTATACCCCTAATATTCACAAAAGTTATACCTGGAACACAATAGCTATTTGAGTAACTGGTGAATATAAAAAATAAATAAATAAAACATTAATACTTAATATCCAAGGTGATTGGAAAAGAACTGAGCATTCCCCACAATGGATTACTTAGTAACTTCTTTATGTACAGATTCCCCAAGAATTTTGTGTTTATACCAGCTCTTTCTCAAAGTCTTGAGGAAATAAAGCCACACACTGTGGCTGCCATTTCAATTTAAAATATAATCATGTACAGTGCTTATAATTATTAACTCTTTAACTGTAAGTAATAAAGTCATTAACACAAATATTTACCTATCTCTTACTTCTTTTTTATCCCTTCCCCTTTCCAGAACCCTACTTAGGTTTCAACTAAATTTTCTAAATTTCAAGTAGAACATATGAAATTCTCTGTTACTCCGGACTTCCTATAATGCTACATAGATTGGCAATTTGGCCTCTCTTCCCACTGGGGAAAGTGTTTAAACTACACACAATCATGGTTAAAAACGATGAATCTAGATACATTATTGACAAGCAAAAATCTTTGAAATTTTTGAAAACATCAGAAACCTATGTCTTGCAAGTGTCTTGCGTGCAATATTTTTCAGTTACATAAAAAGGCTTCAAGAGGTCTTTTTAAAAACATATGCAATAGGCTTTAAAGCAAAATTTTTAATTTCACTTCCCATACCAGGCTTCCTAAGACAAAAAGACCTAGTGTAGCTAAAAGAATAAACGCTGATAATGAGAGGCAAGCAATTTTTTTTTTTTTTGTAGAGACAGACTCTCACTTTATCGCCCTCGGTAGAGTGCCATGGCATCACACAGCTCACAGCAACCTCCAACTCCTGGGCTTAGGCGATTCTCTTGCCTCAGCCTCCCAAGTAGCTGGGACTACAGGTGCCCAACTCAACGCCTGGCTTTATTTTGTTGCAGTTTGGCCAGGGCTGGGTTTGAACCTGCCACCCTTGGTATATGGGGCCGGCGCCCCACCGTCTGAGCCACAGGTGCCGCCCAAGAGGCAAGCAATTTGATCATAAACCTCCATAAAGGAAATTTGCAAAGGAGCCAGTATGACTCCTATAATTAAAAAATAATATAATCCCAGAGTTTTAAGACAAGCAGAATATCTCTTTAAAAGGAGAGAAGAGTCACCTTCCAGTTGAACCCCATAAGGAGCATCACATTCACGTGTAATATCTCACATAAAGATTAACGTGGATAAGACCAAGAAAAGTCACATGAAAAGATTTCCACTTGGGTGTTATACTGAAAGTACATTTTTTTTTATATAGGTCCATAGGCCACACTGGGATCAAGATATAAAAGAATTTATTTTGCTCAATGCTGGGAAGAACTGTCCATGCATGAAAGGTGCTGCCTTGGTGAGGTAGTGAGCTCTTTGTCACGCACAGTGTTCAAGAAGGACATGGATCCCCATTTTGCAGAGGTATCACAGAAGGGAATCCTACATTAAAAAGAGGTTTGGACTCTCTACATGATCTCTAAGGTCACTTCTATCTCTATGATTTTTCATTAATAAATGATAAGTTAGTCCTTCTGCAAGCTCAGACAATGCACATTCCCAAAGAACATGACACAAAAGTTGCAGACTAATACAAAATTTCAGTTAGGTGTTAGTTGTGTTATTTCTCCTCACAATTTTGTTAGACCATGCATTTGTAGTAAAGACAAATTAGGCAGACAGAAACAAGTTAATGTTTATGTATATGGTAATTGTGAAAGCAACTAACTGAACATTCTTTTCTTTTTTGAGAATATCAATTTAAGAAGTATTTTGTTAAGTAATATTTCTCAAACCTCTCAGTTTTGATTTATTCACTAAATTAGAAAAAAAGATAATCTTGGGGATAGAAAACGTATCAAATTTAGAAAATGCATACTTTTTTTGTTTATCCTTTTAATCACCAACAAACAAGGTGCATTTATACAGTATACACAATCTTTCTCTCCAGAAATCTACACGCTAAATTTTATGGATGAAATGATAGGATGCAATTGTTATAAAATGGGGTGCTATTGGCATTTACTATAAAATATATTCTACATAGTAAATAAAATAATTGTACAGAGCAAGTTCTTTGAAAGTGCAGAGGATAAAGGAGGACAAATCTAGTTCACTAACATTCATCATGTTTTAGCTTGAGAAAGGTAAAATTCTAAGAAAAAACAGCACACGGTGTCTGTCTCACTAGAATTCGCTGTTACACTGCACTGGTTAATTTTTATCTAATTGTCTTCCTCCTTCTTGCCATACTGTCATTGTCAAAACTTGATGCTTGGGAAGAAAAGATAAAAGGTTCTGTTCTGTCTCGGTGTGTCCTTAGAAACTAACAATACATTTGCACTATACCATCAGTCTGAAGGAACCATTTGCTGTTTTAAAACAACGAATACCTAAACACCAGAAAGCCACTTAGATATGATTGCCCTTTCAGCTTTATTAATTTCCGCAAAATGACGGGGTAATTTATGTGGTTTGCACCTGTCAGGAGCAGCGTCTTTACTAATGCAGTTTGCACTGACCAGAAGACCCTCCCTCAGGCTAAGGTTGAACTTCAACCTACTGTTGAACAGACAGCAAAGCAAACACATGTCACCAAGCATTCGATTTCTAACAAGAAAATCTCTTCAGAAATTCACATGGATGACACAATACCCTGTTCAAACCTGAATCTGATGGAAGACTGTTATCTATTTAATAAAGACTAAATATTTGTTCACCAATATAGTAATAGGCTTAAGTATTATTTTCCAAAATCTTTTGTCTAAGCTATCCCATGTTTCTGATCACACATTATTATGCAACCTATATAAAAAATATTTTTCTTAATATTCCCATAAATACAATAGTCTTTATCATCAAGCACTCTTAATAGTGTTCGGAAATTTCAACTGTCCTTCAGATTCTAAATAAGCAGAAAGAAAAGAAACTTAGACTTTAAACCCACAAGAAAAAAAAATAGTGTAGCCTTTCTGTTCAATGTCTGCAGTAAGTAAAATGTTCTCTCTTGTAGCCCTCGCTGGTGTAGCAGCACTGCCCTGTCTGCAGTATCAATGGAAGAGCTACAGCTAAGCAGCACCTATGCTGGTTTCAGAAAAAAACATCATAAAAAGCCTTTATATTTTTGCCACACTTGCTCATTTACTGCAATGCATTTTTACTACAACCAGGAATATTTTACATTGAAATTTCAATCTTCAAAAAAGTCCCCAAGTCTTTAATGGAAACCACATGTGTAATTCATAAAAGCAAATGATAAAACAGTAGAAACCAATGCTGATGCTACTCAAGCATACATATAAAAAGATTCTATATAAACTGTGAAAAAGTCTATATTTGAAATAGTACTTAAAATGCTTATAATACACGATTTTATGGGTAAATTTCTAATATATTACAATTTATTAAGGAGTTCAAATTTAACTATTCTATTTCAATTTAATCTATGCTTACCCAAGAACTGTGAGAGGAAATAAAATATCATTTGACTCAGTAATCTAACTTAGTCTTTATAATTTTTGAGAGTGAAATCGTGCTTATCTTCAGTATCATTCTGCATGTAGAAATGTTATGGAATACAATGAAGTAATGATGAGACAACATGTTAAATATGATGTTTTTATTTCTAGCCAAATGAGGCAATGAACTCTGCTCTAATGTAGTCAAAAATTAAACAATTTCTTTTAAAACCTGATTTAAATTCCACAAGCTAGTCTTCTATATTTAACTTATTTTCTCTCTGTGTATATTTACTTAACATTAAATATTAATATATTTTCCATACTACCTATATGTACTACCAACAACCAATAGTCAACATGTAAGATCTGTGATATTTTGCATGTTAAGTCAAAGAGGTGAGTAAAAGGAAGAGATTCACTAAAAATGGTGTATTAAGTTACATCTGAGCTTATGGCTGGTATGAATTTAAAAATATGGGCATTTATTTAACCACTGCTAAAAATTAACAAAGCAGCTGTAATAGGAGGTGCAATTTGGATCTTTTGGATAGTAAAATAGAGTGAAAATACTAGAAACAGTATTAATTGTAACCTATTGATTCTAGTGAAGTTTTTTGTTTTATTTTTTATGATAAAGTTGCTTTTGGAAAATCTTCGGTCATTTCTCATTAGCTAACATAAAGTCAGCAAGCACATCCTATTTTCTCAAATTATTTGAAAGAGCTCCATTAACTTGTCACCTCCATTAACTTGTCACCTCCATTAATTTGTGCTTTTGACAAACACAGCTTTTAAAAAACAAATATAGCTGATGTTTTTACAAACAGCCTACATTTTACTTCATAAGTAAAGAGTTTAACACCAAAACATAAGATAACCAGAAGCATAAAAAGGACCATAAAAATAATGTGAAAACAAAATTATGACTGGATCCTGGAATGTTCTCATTTTTTTTGTCCCTTTCCAGGGAATTGCTTACTTTGGACTGAGAGCATAACCACACTTCCTCAGCAGCTGAAAGCCTTTCAAAGAACCAGATAGCTATCACTGTGCATCTGATCCTCACTCATGAAAAACAAAAAGTAAGTTAAAAAATGGCAACTCACCAGCATTCTAAATACACAATTAACCTAAAGCAGGAGGAATTTTCCACATCTTTCCTGCTGAAAATATTATAAAGGGAACTCTCACACTTAAGACATTCTTCTTACTCAAAAGCTTTTCTTGTAAAATATTTTTTTAAAGGCCCAGTTTTCCTCTCCAAAAAAATAAATTATCATAAACAATACTTCAAAAGAACATTTTATTATATCTCTTGGATTTTATTCTTAAAGCAACATTGCAATTTTTTAATTTCAAAAATTCTAGAAAGGCTTCCCAATGCATTTCAGAATATAATTGCTTAAAATACATTTCTAAAGTACACATTTGTGGAATACCCTTTCAATCTCTTGTATATAAGTAACTGCTCATAGAAGTATAATTTGCACAAATTTGAATTTGCACTTCAGAACGTGAATAAAACTAAAAAAGATGTAATATCAAACTTATTAATATTCATACACAACCAAAGGGTAATGTCTTGATTAAGAGACGCATTTTCTGATCAATGTTAACTCTGAGCATTTCAAATTCATCACAAAATAGTATAGAAGGCATTTCCATATTTAACACACCACCATCAATCATCAGCACTCTTTTTATGCCATTACACAAAAGAGGTCATTTAAGTGTTTTATATACACAAAAATTAAAAAAAAATCCAACCCATGTTAAAGATTAAAGTTTATCCTCATGCAATTCCTTAGATATTCCTTTGCACTTTCATGTTAGTAATTAGATTACCATTAAACACTTGAAATGAACATAAACATAAACTCTAGAAAAACAAAACAATGATAAAATGCCAATGTCTTTAAATGTAAGCAAGCTTGAGGTTTTTAATCTTGTGGGTTTTTGGATGTTGCTGTTTGGGGTTTTTCCCCCGTTTTGCCACAAGGTAGATTCATGAATGAAATCCCACGTTAATATCCTATTTTCTCTCACTTACATGTATGCTGGAGAAAGTGGAGTTGACCTGGTTGTTTTAAGCACAGGAACTGGGAATTTCCAGATAGCAGGAGAGCTCGTTTTCCATTTCAATGGCATGTTGTCACCACGGTACTACAATAACAGTA
This sequence comes from Arctocebus calabarensis, assembly GCA_963573935.1. Taxonomy (NCBI): domain Eukaryota; kingdom Metazoa; phylum Chordata; class Mammalia; order Primates; family Lorisidae; genus Arctocebus; species Arctocebus calabarensis. Next base: position 30,411 of record CAUYON010057060.1, read on the forward strand.
AACAGCGTTTCCATAACAGACTACCAACTAGGACTTCCATTCCACACTGTACTGACACAGCAGTGGCTGCCTCCCGAGAACAAGCAAATGATTCTGCCAGTGCCCTTAAACCGATGCTTCCAATCTGTAAAATAGGGCTGCAAGGTACCTCCTTTAAATCCTTCTGTCCCCTAAAGCAATATGATGATTCTATCGTTCCAATTCAACAATAGTGCCACCTCGTTAGAAAAGCATTGACTGCAGTATATTTTTTTAAGACTGCACCATGCATACAACACAATGCAGCTTTATTTAATAAAAGCAGCTAGGATTTTTCTTTTAAAAAAAAAGCTTGCAATACCATTGTTCTACCTTAACAGGGATACTGCAGCACTGTACTGAATTCTGTGCCTATTAACCTGATTTCTGACCAATAGTAGCAGGAAAAAGAAAAAGATGGGTTTCATATGAAAATGAAACAACATACCTACTCAGAATACACTTGTCATCCTCTGAACATTCTTCTTTTGAGCTGCAACAATACAAATGGGATATAAACCTCAGCATAGCCTTAGGCCGCTGCTAATAGAGATCAGTGACTAAATTCGGCAGCCTGCTTTCCTCCTGTGCAAGCTCTGGCCACACAATACAAGAATGCCATTATGGGAAAAGCCCGTTTAAAAAATGCCAGTCCCTCTGTTTTCCAGTTTAGGAGAAGGCAAAATGTAGGAACAAATATAAACTGCTCCAGAACTCTGCATGCTCTTCTAGTAGCTTCTGATTCAAGTTGCTCTCCTTTCCCTATTCTTATTTCCAAGCCACGATGAGCAAAATCTCATACATTTACAACATGCTATGGTAACACGAATATCACTCTGTCTTCTGCAGCAGAGAAGTACAGAGTAGCATGCTCTTAATAGCAGTCCTCAGAGGGACGCTATCAACAATCTAATTCAATGCTGCCCTCCCCTTCTCTCCCCCTTTCCCCTCTTTTTCACCCCCCTCACTCCTCCTCTCCCTCCCTCCTCAACCCCAAACAGCTCACAAATTGCCTAGAGGAAGGACCAATGCTGCTGGCCAAGCAGGTGTCCAGCAGGACCCACTCCAAAGCTCAGCAGTGGGTCTGGTAACCTCTGGGGATTAGAGATTGTCAGAGAGTTTCAAAAAGGAAGCTTGAGGTAGTGCATAAAAGCAATGGCAACTAAAGGGTTCATCTATATTGTTTTATAATACTGCCAGAAAATAGTATTGCCAATGCCCTGAAAGTGACTGAGTATTTTAATTTTCTGTTTAAAGCACAAAGACAATCTCCACAAATTTTCTACACAATTCTAAAAGGTGAAAATAGTTTTAACTAGTATTATGTGGAACTCTTTATTTACAGGCTGAAGAATTTTATTTCTGATGTAGGCAAATAGCCATTATTAAATATGATATCTACCTTCATAGCACCCTTCTACTTCTACCTAAAAACAAAATTATCCATCTATATCAATCCAAGCTTAGTAAAGGTAGATCACTATTGACACAAAAGCTATTACCTTTTTAAAAACAACTACTGCAGTGATAAAGAGCCCATATTTACTTTCATGTCAGTATACAAATAATAAACTCGTGCTTCCAACTTAAATAGTTGCCTTTCCAATACTCTTTCCAAATTATTTGTAGTTTTTAAAGATTGAGATTTAGTCCCTTACAAAGCTTTTTCTCTTATATTTAAAAAGCACAGATGAATGTTTGTATAATAAGAAACTATTTTCAAGAACTACAAAATACATAATTTGATATAACAGAAAAACAGCATTAAATCAGATAAGATAATCACAAGTAGCTTCCTTTTAAGATACAGGTCAATATCAAGGCAAAAAGACAAACTAGTATTTTTCTGTGAAAAACAAAACATGTATGTATATGAAGTACACACATACACACATATATGGAGAAAGTCTACCTTGAAACACTCACTAGTAATATATAAACCTTATAAATATTTAACTGATATCAGCCATCACTACCTCACATATAATTTTTATTCAATCTATCACACACAAACAGCCCCCCCAAAAAAACAAGTTGAGCAACTTAAAGGGTTAAATTATATTTCTAATTCTTCTTAGTGTTCACATGCCAAACTAGATCATAGCAATCTTCAAAGGAATGAGAGAAAAAGAGTACTCATCAATACCTTGGTGGACAAAATATATTTAAAAATTAAATAAAAACTGCTACTAATACAAATAAACTATAGTCAATATTTTATAATAGAAGGCTTTCTGTTAATCTTTTATGGAACAAAAGAGTCGCAGGCAAAATCATCAATGAGAACTTGTTTGAAATCCAAAGAAGGAAAAATAAATATATAAATACACACGCACACACACACAGAAACACATACACAAATATACACATATGTATACATCAAGTTTGGAATGTCCCATATAAGAGTGAATTTCAAACAAATTTTCAAAATCAGAATCATTTCCAAACATTTGAAAATAGAAAACATAAAACATTTGTCTATTAGCTATATAGAAGGCAATGCTTTATAAAGGCTATTCAACCACATTTCACCTTATGAAAATTTTACAAACCAATAATTACAAATGTGACTTCGCCTTCTGAGAAAAAAGCCCTCACCAAAACTGGTAGTGAAATATTTCTAGCAGTTTGTCTATGAAGACTCCTCAAATTTTATGAGTGGCAAATAGGTAAGGTTAAGGCAGTTTTTAAAATTTTTAAGAAAGTAACACAAATAGGTGAAAATTACTTTATTATAAAGACTAAAGCTACTATTCTTCTGTGAGTAATAAGTGCTTCAAAAATGCAATATATTTTTGTCTAATACTATTAGGCTCCAAAGTAACCAACTAATACCATGAATCTTTCATATCAATTTTTAGTCTAGTTTTTTCATAAACTTAATGTTTAATATTAGTTTTTACAGCACTCCAACAATTTTAATATTTGTTCAAAGTGAAAAAAAACCTGCTTTTCTGCACCCCAACCTCAGCATTCTTAAAGTCCGAATAACCCTGAAAGCATTACATCTGATGGTAAACATTTATTTATATTCAGTTCTCACTTTTCCTTTAATAAATTATGAAGCCATTATGATTATCACTCATGAGCAAACAACTATTACACCGAAGTCTGTAAAAAGAATTCCTTAAAAAAAAAGAATTCCATTAAGTAGAAATAGGGTCAATGAACAATACTTTACATTGTTAATTTGCTTAACAACACTGTTCCTAATATATTGTTTAGAAACAAATTTCAGCCAGGTAAAATCAACTCAATTACAGTTTAGAAGAATCCAAATTAATTTGATTTTAGTACCTTAGTGGATATTCCAGCAATAACTGTAAAGTATAATTATAATTACCATCACATTCCAGAACTAAAAAAGGTTTTCACCTACAGAATCAAAGAATTAAAATGATGAAACATGTATTTTAAATGTAATTTCATGTAGGCTTTAATATTTAGACCAGACTGGTAAACGTCAAAAGCCTTCAGTCACATCATAGGAAACACTGATTTCATTTACAGAACACTTGGTTTCTATTATGGACAACTGCATAAGACAGGATAGAAAGACAACATACACAAAAGCTCTTCAAAGAATTTTATGAACATTAACTAATCACTTAAAAATACCTGCAAAATGCATATTTCAGAGATGTAATAAACAAAGGACAATGATGGGTCTTGGCCAGGGCCACAAAAAGAGTCATTCTTGGCTAAATCTTACATCACAGAATTCCTGGCTCCCAATGCAAAAGGAGCTTTGGAGGAAAAAAAAAAAAACTCTTAGAAATCACTTTTCTCAGTACTTGCATTGTACTGATGAAAAAAGTAAAACCCAGAGAAGTTAATTTATACAATGTTGTACTGCTAACTAGCAGTAGAACTGAAACTAGAAACCAAGGCTCAATCTCCTACTCCAGGACCTCCCTCTCTAGAATTTCTACTGCCCCTCTTCTCAATGAGACCATCCCACAAGGGGCATATTTCTATTCCAAGTAAACCACATCCTATAAATTTCTCTACATATTCTCAAGAAACAAGGACTACAAAAAAATTACTCCTCCAATTATATGTCCACTGAAAAATTATATATCCATCCAAAAAAAAAAAAACAAGGAAACACCAAAAAAGAAAAAGTGTACATAAACAACCATATCCAAAATCTTAATTACAGAAAGCGTTTAAGAATGTTGAGGAAGAAAAAGGTAAAGTAGAGGTAAAGTAGTCATAGAATGCCATAACAATGAAATAAACAGTCAAATATTCTGATTTTCTCATTGTAAATGGCCCTAAATATCTTTACAGTAAGATTTAATTTGCTAACTGACTGCTACAGCTTGTCAATAGTCACCAAAGAACTGATTAATAGGTGAGGTATATAATCTCTATCTCTCCATTTTTTTCTTGATGTGCCCTAAGAAATGTCCTACTTTTTTCCTGCAAGTTTTGGTTAACCCTGGGGTAGGTAAAGCTAAAGACTAATAGCCTTATCCACAGTGTGTGAGCAGGAATTGTGTAATCTTTTCAGTCCTGACAATGTCTCTTCAGAGTAATCAAAAATATCAGTGTTATTCACATTGCTCAAACAAGACTGCAGATCATGCCAAACTATATGTGTTGTTTATGTTCTACCAATCAGTAAAAGTACTTGAATGGCAACCAAGTAGGATGTGAAATCCTTTAAAGCACACAAAAAAATTCTGTACAGCAGAGAAAAATCCTTAAAACATCAAGAACATGCATGGTTTTATGCACTTGTGTATATGTGTTCATTGTTCGTTTCAAGAAATTAAATGTCAAATACATTAAAAATTTCTTACTAGATACTCAGATATATAGCCTTGCCACAAGTAAAATGGAAAATCTAAGATATTTTTTGAAGGTAACTACATTGGAAAGTTCTATGTTGCAATTTTTCTTAATAGAAATGCATGGATCCTTACAGCCTAACAAAGATCTACGAAAACATACACTATTGTAGCTATGACTATGCCTTGGATTCATACAATAACATGAGCCAAAAGACACCAAACAATACAAATGATTCTAAGTCATCAAATAATACAAACAATTGTTGTACAGTCAGATACTAATGTACATGTATAGAGAATTCTTTACACCATGGTGGTGTAAGTAACATGAAAGGTAGTATTCTTCCCATCTTTCCATTTCCATAGGACAAGAAGGATACTAAATTGGGCAGGGAAAGAATACAAAATGAGGAGCTAAGCTAGTATGCTGAAAAGACAGGAATACTAATAAAGGTACCAAAGGAGAAGACGGTAGGATGAAGGAAAATAATGATTGACTGAAAGGGGAAAAGAAGGCCAAAATGATAGGAATCGCTGATATTTATGCAATACCTTTTATACTTGGGGGTCAGATGAAAAAGGTTATGGGGCTAAGATGAGAATTGGGGTAGGTAGGCAAAAACACAGAACAAATGACCAAAGAACAATAATCCAGTTGTTGGGGATCCAGTGACCCACAGATTTTGAATACCCTTACTCTCTCACTAAAGCGGAAAAAGGAGTAAATACTGAGTAGGAAATTCAGAAGTTCTTGCCCTTCCTCCTTTCTTGTGTTTTCAGGGCATATCTGTATTCTTTGTGGCTTTTTTTCTTACCCTTTAGTGCTTCAAAGCATTCCCATCTGTTAAAAACACGTTAAACTCCAAATGCTCATTGTCTCTAATTATTAGACAAATGCAAATCAAAACCACCCTGAGATATCACCTAACCCCAGGGAGAACAACCCACATTACAAAGTCTCAAAGCTGCATATATGCTGGCGTGGTTGTGGAGGGAAGGGAAAACTTTTACACTGCTGGTGAGACGCAAACTCATGCAACTCTTTTGAAAGAATGTATGGAGAACCCTCAAAGAACTCAAACCAGACCTCCCATTTGATCCTGTAATCCCATTACTGGTCATCCACCCAGAAGAGAAAAAATCCTTATATCATAAGGACACTTGCAGTAGACTCTTTATCGCAGCTCAATTTACAATTGCCAAATTGTGGAAACCACCTAAATGCCCACCAACCCAGGAATGGATTAATAAGTTGTGGTATATGTATACCATGGAATACTATTCAGCTACTAAAAAGGATGGTGACTTTACACTTCTGTATTAATTTGGATGGAATTGAAACACATTCTTCTCAATAAAGTATCACAAGAATGGAGAAGCAAGAATCCAATGTACTCAATTCTGATATGAGGACAATTGATGCTAGTACATGGTGGGGAGAGGGTGAAGGAGGGAGCAGAGAAGGGTAAGGAGGGAGAGGGGTATGGAGTCATGGTATGTGACACACCTCTTGGGGGTGGGACACTATTATTAGAAGGACTTTACCCAGCAAATGCAAGCAGTATAACCTGGCTTTTTGCACTCTCAATGATTCCCCAACAATACGATAAATAAAAAAATTTTTTTGAAATTATCTTTTACTTTTATTTATAAATATTAGTTGTCTATTTTTTGAGACTTTGAAAAAAATTAAGAAGATTAAGAAGTTAACTGATGATTCCATACTGAGTCTCAAAGCATTCTATAATAGACATACTCTTTTCTGACAATGTGAATGTTACTTTCTTTGCATTATTATTATTATTATTATTATTGCTTAATATTTCGATGCAGCAATCATCTGAATGTATTTATCTTTGCTCATTCTTTACGAGGTTTTTGTTTTTAGTCCTTATCTTAAACATTGTTATTGTTATTAAATTTTAAGCCTTTTTAATTCTGTGAAGGCAAAAAGTGGAAACCTAATAAACACATGTATATGTAAAAAATAAAATAAATAAATACTTTAAACTCCAAAGCAAGATATTTGGATAGGTTGGGTGTGGTGGTAGTAGAAATCAATGGTTTTTAAAGGAATACTATTTACATAGCTGACTTTATATTACCATTTTTTAATTTTTTTAAAAAGCAACATAGACCATTTATCATCACCAAATGGGATTAAAGTATCCAGTGCTCCAAAAAGAAACCATATTTTTGCCACACCCTAGGCTATAACAGTGTTATTTCATCTGCCTGAGGTGCTCTCCCTAAATTCCTTCAAGAAGGAATCCTTGAATCTTTGTGTCTTCCTAATTGAGCATCATTCCTCACACACTAAAAAGCAATCAATAAGAATTTGCTGAGTAAATTGAAAGGGAAGCTTATAAGCAGAGAAGTGAATAAATTAGAATTATATACTAAAGTCAGGATATATCTTAGAAGGTTTTTAAAATATTCTAGTTAGAGATATGAACAGAACCTTCTCTGATGAAGACAGATGAATGGCTAACAAACATTTGAAAAAATGCTCATCGTCCCTGATCATCAGAGAAATGCAAATCAAAACCACCCTGAAATATCACCTAACCCCAGGGAGAACAACCCACATTACAAAATCTCAAAGCTGTAGATGTTGGCGTGGATGTGGAGAGAAGGGAACACTTTTACACTGCTGGTGGGACTGCAAACTAATACAACTTTTTTGGAAGGAAGTATGGAGAATTCTCAAAGAACTCAAATTAGACATCCATTGGATCCTGCAATCCCATTACTGGGCATCTACCCAGAAGAAAATAAAATCATTTTATCATAAAGACATTTGCACTAGAATGCTTATCGAAGCTCAATTTACAATCACCAAAACATGGAAACCACCTAAATGCCTACCAACCCAGGAACAGCTTAACAAGCTGTGGTATATGTACAACACTGAATACTATTCAGCCATTTAAAAAGATGGAGACTTTACATTTTTTTTTTTATAATTTTATTGAATCATAATTCTGTACATTGGTGCAATCATAGGGCACGATTCATATACATTCAGAAATGTTTTGATCGTACTGTTACAGTTAGCCTTCATGGCATTTTCTTGATCACTATATAAA
>CAUYON010057065.1:0-14179 GCA_963573935.1 Arctocebus calabarensis
CAAACAACAATGACGGCTGTAACCAAAAAAATGGCCGGGTGTTGTGTGGGCACCTGCAGTCCCAGCTAGTTGGGAGGCAGGGGCAGAAGACTCGCTTGAGCCCAGGAATTGGAGGTTGCTGTGAGCTGTGATGCCACGGCACTCTATCCAGGGTGACAGCTTGAGGCTCTGTCTCAAAAAAAAAAAAAAAAAAATTTTATGATGAACAAAAACCTAAAGGTTAGAACATTTTGCCCTCTGATTCATAACTCTACTCCATAGACCTAGTAAAAGTTCCAAAATAAACAACTGCCTTTGGAAGACACAGCTGATTTATAACTTGCAGATAGTGTTTGTTATAGTGTATGTGACCCATCCTTTTTCTTGTCTTACGGTAAAGAGAGTGTTTATTGCTTCCTCACAACTCTTTCTCTTCTCTTTCCTCATTATGAATTTATATTGTTACAGTCACAGAATTACCAAGTAGGTATTCTGAATTTGTGATTATACCCTTTCTTGCCTATGTTAGTTATGTTGGAGAATATCAGAATCCCATACTGTTAATCGATGTTAATTGTTCTCTCTTTTTCTTCAGTCTTTAGTGGCTTTCCCAAAGCTCAAACGGCAAGTTTTATTGTATGAACCTCAAGTCAACTCACCCAAAGACTTCACAGAAGGTACCCTCTTCTCAGTGAACCAGGAGTTCAGTTTAATGTAAGCTTTATGTTGATCTAAAATAAAAATACCTTGTTTGAATTTAGTGCTTTGCTTTTAGCAAAATAATTACTTTCCTTGTGTAATATTTAAAACATAACTGTATACTGTCATCACTCTAAATTTTGTTATTTATTGAAAAAATTAATTTGAGATATTTACTTCTTTACTGTATCTTTTATGGATATATGTGTTGTTTTACTTTCTTTCTTTTTGTTTTTTGTTTTTTTTAGAGATAGAGTTTCATTGTATCACCCTCAGTAGAGTGCCATGGCGTCACACAGCTCACAGCAACCTCCAACTCCTGGGCTTAGGTGATTCTCTTGCCTCAGCTTCCCAAGTAGCTGGGACTACAGGCGCCCGGCACAATGCTCAGCTATTTTTCTGTTTTTGCAGTTTGGCCGAGGCTGGGTTTGAACCCGCCACCTTCAGTATATGGGGCCAGCACCCTCCTCAATGACCACAGGTGCTGCCCTCTTTTTTTTTTTTTTTTTTTTTTTTTTTTAAGGCAGAGCCTTACTTTGTCACCCACAGAGTACTGGGGCATCATAGCTCATAGCAACCTCAAACTCTTGGGCTCAAGGGATCCTCTTGGCTCAGCCTCCCATGTAGCTGGGACTACAGGTGCATGCTACACCACTCAGCTATTTTTAGAGATGAGGTCTCGCTCTAGCTCAGGCTGGTCTGGAACCCATGAGCTCAGGCGATGCACCTGCCTCGGCCTCCTGAGTGCTAAGATTATAGGTGTGAGCTACCTCGCCCAGCCTGCTTTTCATTTTTAAAGTAAACATCCTTTACCCTGAACTTTATTCAGACAAAGCATTTTTTTCCTTTAGATGGGGTAAGATGATGATGCTTAATTACAACTTAGTATCTTCAGTTAGCTAATCATTTTATGGCAATGTAAGTTATACTTATTTTGTTATTACAGGGAGTATAGTTACTCATATTTTGTTAATAGGGGTTGTATCATGTTTAAAGGAAATGATAAGCATTTATTTTAAAGCTACATGTTGATTATTTGTTACTTTTAAAAGTTCTTGATGCTAATTTTTAGAATAGTTTGAAATTTTTTTCTAAGCCATTGTTGCGGTAATATGATGTTTGAAAGAAAGAATTTTCACAGCAAAATATTTGGTTCATTTTTTTACAGAAAAAATGCAAAAGTTCAGAAAAGGGGTAAAATCAACTTGATTGGACGCTTGCAGCTCACCACAGAAAGGATGAGAGAAGAAGAGAATGAAGGGATAGTCCAACTAAGGATATTAAGAACCCAGGTTTGTAATATTGACAGAATGTCTGCATTGTGAAAAGCTTTGGGGTTTTTTTATAAACTTTTTTTTTTTTTAATTTAAAAGCATGTAGATATTCAGCCTTTAAAAAATGAGCTAATTTTTATTTTATTAGAATTTAAAATTATATAGATGGAAATCTCTTACCTGCTGAAAAGGTTATCTGTTTGGCTTGGTGGCTTCCCATTGACTCTGATCTACTAGTTGGATAAACCCTTGGTTTTTGTTTTAGGTAATGTCTCCTTATGACCCCAACTGAATCTCAACAACAAATCATAGTACGATTGAAGTGTAGTACAACCTCTGTAAATTGACTACACAAGAAACTAAAACTGGTCACCTATGGAGGTGGTTAGCATCAGGAACTGGACCTGCTATACTGAAACGCACATGTTGTGCATGTCCAGTCTGTGAAAATTAAGTCACCTTGAGGTGGTCTACCATGGAGGTTCTGCTGTATTTAAAATTATATTCTATTGTAACGTGAAATTAGGAAATTTTTATTTGGAACCAGAGAAGTTCTCTAATATCCATTCTTTCTCTTAAATATAATTTAAGGACTGGGCACGGTGGCTCACGCCTGTAATCCCAACATTATGGGAGGCAGAGGCAGGAGGATTGCTTGAGCTCAGAATTTTGAGATTTGTTTGAGCAAGAGTGAGACCCCAACACAATAAAAAAAAAAAAAAAATGAATGGCTCAGCACCTGTGGCTCAGCGGGCTAAGGCACCAGCCACATACACCAGAGTTGGCGGGTTTGAATGCAGCCCAGGTCCCCCAAACAATAATCACGGCTACAACCAAAAAAATGGCCGGGTGTTGTGTGGGCACCTGTAGTCCCTGCTACTTGGGAGGCGGAGGCAAGAGACTCACTTGAGCCCAGGAATTGGAGGTTGCTGTGAGCTGTGATGCCACATCACTCTATCCAGGGTGACAGCTTGAGGTTCTGTCTCAAAAAAAAAAAATGAAAATGCGGCAAGTGTCTGTAATCCCAGCATCTTCAGGAGACTGAGGCAGGAGGATGCTCACAGTCCGAATCTGAGGTTGCAGTGAGCTGTGGCACCACTACAGCAACAACAACAAAATAGTTTAAGGCCAGGTATGATGAGTAAAGCCTATAATCCTAGCACTTTGAGAGGCTGAGGCAAAAGGATCACTTGAAACCAGGAGTTGGAGGCCAGCCTGGACAACATAGTAAGATGCTGTCTCTAAAAATCTTTTTCTTTTTTTTTAATTTAAAAATTTAGAAAATAGTTGAGTGGGATTATGATCCCTTCTAAATGTAATAAAGAAAACATTGCAAACTAATGTATGATTGTTTTAACTTTAGAAATAGTTTCTGTGGGTTTTTTTTTTTCTCTTTTCTTTTTCAAGACAGGATCTCACTATATTGCCCAGGCTCCAGAGACACCATCAAATCTCACCACAGCCTCAAACTCCTGTTCTCAAGTTATTCTCCCGTCTCAACCTTCCCAGCAGCTGGTTCTACAGGCGCATGCCACCACAGCTGACTAATTTTTTAATATCTTGTGGAGATGGGATCTTATCATCTTTCCGGGAGGGTCTCAAACTCATGTGCTCAAGCAGCGTTCCTGCATCAGCCCCAAGAAGCACCGGGATTACACATATAAGCCACCATGCCTAGCCAAGAAACAGTTGTTTTAAAACCAAGTTGTTTCAGCCTGAGCCATCTCAGGCTTCATCTCTAAAAATAGTTGGGCATTGTAGCGGGCGCCTGTAGTCCCAGTTACTTTAGAGGCTGAGGCAAGAGAATAGCTTAAGCCCAAGAGTTGGTGGTTGCTGTGAGCTGTGACTGAATGGTAATCTACAAGGGCAACAAAGTGAGACTCTGTCTCAGAAAAAAAAAAACAAACAACAAGTTTTTCAACTTTTATTATTATTATCATTTTTTTTTAGCGACAGAGTCTCACTTTATTGTCGTCAGTAGAGTGTCATGGCATCACAGCTCACAGCAAACTCTAACTCCTGAGCTTAGCTATTTTCTTATTATATAAAAGCCAATCTTCTCTTCCCCAGCGCCATTGCTTAGTTTTGCTAGTTTAGGTTTTCATATAACTAAAATCAAACAGCATATAGTCTTAATTTTATGAAATACCATATTCTTTCATGATAAGGCTGACTGACGTAAAAAGGCAATTTTTCCCATATTAATTCTAAGTCATTAAATTTCATATAAAATTCAGTAGTTTAATGACTATATACTTAGGGAGAGTTAAAAACATTAGGAATACTATTGAAATTTTACAAATTGATTCTTAGTTTTATCAGAATAAATAGATGATGAAAGTGATTGAGGAACTTAATGAAATAAGAATGAAGTGTGAGTGATGGTGAAACATGCCCTGGAAGATGTTGAAATGTACTAAAATATCTACAAAAATAAAACAGGATGAAAAAATAAATACCTAAAACAGTGAGACAAAAAGATGGCTTAATTGAAGAAAATAACTGGACTTTAGAAACCTAAAGTATATATTGCAGAAAAGAAGGAAACTGTAAGAGAGTAAAAAATAATAATAAAACCCAAAGTATAGGCAGACTTAAGCAATAAAGCAAATCATTTTCATAACCCATATAAAGAGAATGAATTATTCAGTAAGAGGTATTGGAAATTTTTACTGTGGGAAAAGTCAGGATATAGTTTACAGCTCTTAATTCCAGACAAATTAATGAGTTGAAATGTGTGATGGGATGGCAGTTCTGACTGCGTTCTTGCTCTTATTAGGCATGGCGTGGTTTCTCTGTCCCCTTTGAGAATTTGGCTTTCTGTTATTATCTCCTGTTAATACCAACAGACATACATACCAATACTGTAGCAGATGAACTTAACAGTTTATTTTTTTTCCAATTGGTAGGCCATGTGGCTCCTTTCTGCTCCAACTGTGCTCTGTGTAGCCCTGGGCCTACAAGACACACTGTCATTATCTCTGTTATTGCAGGATCACCCTACCCTGGAAGGAAAGGCCTTGTGGGGGCCAGTAGCTGTGAACTCTGTGAGGTGTGGGGACTGAGGGAGCGTTACGAGTGCAGATTATCCCCATCATATTACGCCACTCTTTTTTTTTTTTTGAGACAGAGCCTCAAGCTGTCACCCTGGATAGAGTGCTGTGGCATCACAGCTCACAGCAACCTCCAATTCCTGGGCTTAAGTGAGTCTCCTGCCTCCGCCTCCCAAATAGCTTGGGACTACAGGCGCCCACCACAACGCCTGGCCATTTTTTGGTTGTAGCCATCATTGTTGTCTGGCGGGCCCGGGCTGGATTGGAACCCGCCAGGTCAGGTGTACGTGGCTGGTGCCTTAGCCCGCTGAGCCACAGGCACCGAGCCGATGCCACTCTTTAAGTGACCTCCAGCGCATCAAATGAGAACCAGGGCCAGAGCCTCTCAGTTTTCCTCTTAGAATCTTTAACACAACCACCACCTTCCCCTCTGCCAAAGCTAGATGAGGAAATATTAGGACATTTATAAATGTTTCTACTGGGCCAGGCGAGGTGGCCTCCCAGAGTGCTAGGATTATAGGCATTAGCCATGGTGCCTGGTCTGGTGTTTTAAAAATCAATAAGGGCCAGCATGGTGGCTCACGCTTATAATCCTAGCACACCAGGAGCATTTTTTAATAAATTTTAATCTCCACCAAGACAGCTGCCTTTTAATGGCTAAAGAGAGGGCTTTTTAAAGAAGGAGCATCCCTTGAGCTCAGGAATTCAAGACTGGTCTGAGCAAGAGTAAGACCTTGCCTCTACTAAAAATAGAAAAATTAGCTGGGTGTTGTGGCAGGCACCTTAGTCCCAGCTACTCAGGAGGCTAAGGCAGGAGGATGCCTTGAACCCAGGAGTTGTGAGGTTGCTATGAGTTAGGCCAATGCCATGGGGCTCTGGCCTGAACAGCAGAATGAGATTCTGCCTCAGGGGGAAAAAAAAAGTGCCTCTGCTACCACGCAAAGAAATAACTGAATATAAGGGGAAAATTACATATAAGGATTTTATTGCATTTTAATTCATGTTCATATATGAATTAATTCATGTATTCATAGGTAAGAGAAATTTTAAGAATGTGCAAGGTATGGGGGAAAAAGGAATTAAAAGAAATATGGGGCGGCACCTGTAGGTCAGTGGGTAGGGCACCGGCCACATACACCGAGGCAGGTGGGCCTGACCCAGGCCTGCTAAACAACAATGACAACTGTAACAACAATAACAACAACAACAAAAATAGGCAGGCGTTGTAGCGGGCTCCTATAGTCCCAGCTACTCGGGAGGCTGAGGCAAGAGAATCTCTTAAGCCCAAGAGTTAGAGGTTGCTGTAAGTTATGATGCCACAGCACTTTACCAAGGACGACAGTAAAACTCTGTCTGAAAAAAAAAAAAAGGAAATATGTTGTAACAGCAGGTGTGGTTTTCTTTCAGCAGAGAAGCTATGGGGGATTTTCCTTTTTTCCTAATTTTTTAAAATTTCTATGACAAGCAGATTTTCTTATACGGGGAGTGGGGGGAAAAAAGGTATTTTTATTTGTTAAGTAAAAGGCACTGGTCTCAAGATTAATCCTTTAGGGATTGTTACTAATTTGGGTAGATAGTAGACAGAGAAAGCCTTTACTCGTATTTAAGATATTTAATATATTAATACTCTCTCATTTTTATTTTTTTGTTTTAGGAAGCTATCATACAAATAATGAAAATGAGAAAGAAAATTAGTAATGCTCAGCTGCAGACTGAATTAGTAGAAATTTTGAAAAACATGTTCTTGCCACAAAAGAAAATGATAAAAGAGCAGATAGAGTGGCTGATAGAGCACAAGTACATCAGAAGAGACGAGTCCGACATCAACACCTTCATTTACATGGCATAACCTTGAATATCATCGACAATATTAAGAACCCAAATTTTGAAGTGCTTGGGCAGAAAGTTTTAACAGTTTGTGCTGAAGAAAGGTTTATTTGGACTTTGATTACATAAATAATCTCTGCCTTACCTTACAAAACAACTCGATTTTGCCAATCACAGTAGTTAGCATGGTGGCGTTCCCTTCATGTTGCACACTCTTTAACAGCATGCTGTTTTGTGGAGAAACTTGCATTCATGAAGAGCCCTTTATGAACTTTTAAAAGTAAATTTGATTTATACCCACTGGGAGAAATACAGTTGGGAAGGGTGAGGGCGGGGTTCTTGTTGCTTTTTTTTCTCTTTTTTCCTCTCTTAGAAAAATGTACTTGCACAAGGAAGGATTTTCAGATATTCATGCACTGAAAAATACTGTTATCTTTTGTTCTTAAAAAATTCAATTAAAACTAGAAATAGCACTGTTGGTTTCTTTCAATGAAAAGAGTGAGCTGATCAGTGCAACATTGGGAAAGCGCAGATACAGGCGAGAAGTATTTAAGAGTATCAAATTGTTTGTTCAAACACTGCTTCAGTATAATAACTGGATTTTAATGGTGACCTAAAAATGGTATTAAATATTTCTAACTTACAAATGTTGGGTTTCTTTAAGCAGGAACTGCTGTTTTAGCTGTTTGTTGTTAAATGATGAGGTGTTCTTGGTTTTTTTTTTTTAAATCTTACATGGCTGGACAACTTGTTTTGAAAAAGTGAAGCTTATGTTCATTGTTGTTTCAACTGTTTAAAAAAAAATTAATGGAGATAGCTAGGTCATTATGATTGCAGAGTCAAAATAGCAAAACAAACATTAAGTGTGTTTATTAACACACTTAATATTTATATACCTAATATTTATTATGCATATCTAAATTTATTAAAAACAATGCAGAGATTTCCTGCTCTGATATAATACAGTTATGTAACTGATCTCTTAATCTGTAGTGTAGAACTATTTTGGTATTTTGGAGTCTCATGATTAGGGATTTACAGCCTCAGGTTTCCGGAAAGAAAGACATTTCTCTTTTAAAAGGTCATAATTAAGTTATCAGTCACCTAGAAGGAAGAGAAAAAACACAAGACCTGAAAAGCATAAGCAAAATTGCTGCAGTCTTAATATGAGCAGTAAACTTGCCAAATATATGTACATATATATTTATATATTTTAAAAATAAGCATTTTTAAAATGTTCAGAAGGCAACATTTACCATGTTCCTTTCAGTCAATCCAAAGTAGCAACTTACTAGTTGCTGGCAACTGAATAACCCAGAGTAATAGAAAAGTTAAGACTTGAGGACTTGAACAATTTAAAAGAGAACAATTTATTCCCCATTGGGAAACGATGCCTCAACATGGATTTTTACTCATTGTGGTGCATGTTTCAAATTTTCTTGCGAATTATTTTATATCTTGTTTGATGTTAAGTAATATTTCTAAAGTATGGTTTTGAAGATGGTAGGAAATGGAGTGCGGAAAGGAATCCAGTATGACATTACAGCAGATGCTTCTAGGAACATTGTGTAGACTGTAACCAACCTCAAGAGGCTGTGTGAGCTGCCTGCTAAAAAGGATAATAAATTTAAAACATTTAAGGTTTTGCTGATTACAGCTATATACCTGTTCCGAAACTCATAGGAAATTGGAATTTGGTTTATAATTTAAAATCTTAATGCATCTTTACGGTAGCATATGTCAATTATTAGAACAAGCATATTGTGATGAATTAAATTAAAATTAGTGCTGTCTTCTCTAATTAGATGACTGCTAACAATGGGTAAATTTGAAATTTAGAAGAGAGAGTTTTGTAGTGACAGTGGTCCTTGTGTCTAACAGATAGTTTGGTGTTGGCATATTTGCTTGTCCCGCTACAAGAATGCCAAAGGAAGAAACAATGGGAGGAACAATTACAGGCTATTTTTTAAAATTTAGGATTTGTTGTTTTAAACCATAATTGTTCACAGCAGTCTTTGGAATTTCTAATCGTTTTGGTCATTTAAGAATGAGAGCCATGATGTTTTGATTTATAAAGGCAAATTTAATGCAAAAGTGGGTAACACTAAATCCATAGTGAAGTTTTCTATTAAATTTTATAACTTTTTTAATAGCTAATTATGTCCTAATTGTATTTGGGGGATTGAATAGCAGCAAATACTGTAACCTTACAGTGTTCATCACTTTTTTTGTTACATATACAAAAGTTTAACTACTTTTTGGTGTTTATGGAAAACCAATTTAGTTGACAAGGTGCCTATATTATTGTTGAATTTTCTTTTAATATTTTGACAATAGATTTGCTAATTAAATAAAAAAAGAATGAAAATATTACCAGCAGTTTGCTAAAGGTACAGAATCACAGTTAGTATCCTTTATCAGGTCTCTTGTCTCCAAATGTGCACTTGAAATTAGTGCTGTATAAGCAGGGAGGAAGCCTGACAACACTCCCCTAAAATATTACAAACATATATATTTAATTTTTTATGATTAATATGGCAATAGGATACGTCACAGGTTAACTTAAGCTTTGAACACTTGTCTCATTTAAAGATGGATGTGTCTGGAAAACATTAACCTTTGTTGCCATCTCATTGCCAGAATAAGTAGACATGAAACGAAGTGAAAATATATTACTATGGAATAAACGTTAGAACATTACTGCTCCAGTGATTTAATGAGGATCTTGAAATAAATTCTGAAGTCTTCCAATTTTTACATGTATTAGAGGGGGTCCCTATTCTTTCAACTTGTTTGAGTCTCTTGCTCTTATTTTGTGCATAAATGTTAAAAATTTCCAAAATGACATGTTAGTTTTTCTTACTTTTACTTTTTATTAAATTTAATACAAAATACAACCTGAGTAGTTAAAAAGTATTTTGCATTATTTGCAGTAGGATGTCATTAGTGCTGCTCAAGGGGCAAATTTTAAAACTTCAATTTGGGTGAAAGATTTGCTAGTTTTACAGAAAGATTTGCTATCTTAAACTCAAGCTTGTTTTTCTATTTTCATGTACATGACTGGGATGCTGTCTTATAAATTCTTCCAAGGTCATGTTTGTGAAATAAACATCACATGAGAGCTTTCCTGTCATCTACACCATATGCCATCTGGAGTGTTGAACAAATTTGAGTTCCTAAGTTGTCATCTATCTTCATACGGTCTATACGATTTTGAATGTGTGCCACTACATACTGAGATGATAATGCTGTACAATTTTAAATGGTAGCAGTTTCTGTATGCAGTAGGCTGAAATATTTTGATGAACTGCTTAATTTTTGGATTTTATTTTTTAAGTTGTATAATTTATTTTCTTGCAAAATAAAAATGTAATATAAAAGCTTTTACCTATTCAGAAAATGTTGATGTTCTACCTTAAAATAATTCCTAAGAGTTTAAAATTTTTATAGGAGGTATGTTTCAAGGTGAAATAGTAAATTGCAGCCAGCCTTAGGAATCAGATGTATTTAAAAAAAAACACTTTTTATTTTAGATTCCCAAATTCTAGTTCAAAATGAAATGAGTCAGAAATGTGGGTTTTCAACTGATAGCATGTAGCTGTTGTACCTGAAACAGGTAAAAAATTTCAGACCTGAAAATCATTAATGCATTCATCAGTTTAGACAGGTCATAACATAACAAAATTCAAATTTTATATCAAAGTAAAAAACAAATTATTTTACATTTGGACAATTTGGAAATTTGTGAAATACTTCTAAGCTAGTGACAATTTAGTAAGTAATGTTGGGAAGATGGATAGTATGCTTGATAGCAAATAGTTACTGATCAAGTGAGCAGTTAATAATCAAAAAGCTGACTGTAGGCCATACCCACTGATTTTAAAATTAACACCAGTGTGGGCACAGGGGTTCACACCTGTAATCCTAGCACTATAGGAGGTTGAAACAGGGAAGATCCCTTGAGCTCAGGAGTTCAAGACCAACCTGAGCAAGAAAGAGACCCTGTCTCTACTAAAAATAGAAAAATTAGCCTGGTATTGAGGGGAGTGCCTATAGTTCTAGCTACTTGGGAGGTTGAGACAGGAAGATCGCTTGAACCCATTTAAGGGTTGCTTTGAGCTAGGCTGATGCCATGGCATTCTTGCCCAAGCAAAAAAGTGAGACTATTTAAAAAAAAAAAAAAAAAGTTGACTATAGAAAACTTGAATTGCATATAGGGACCTTAACCCATTTATGCCTTACCTTCCATTATTGGACTGGTAGTGACATGGAGTTCTGTATGTCCAACTGCTCTAGGTCATTGCTGATGTCTGATTTTTCACATGTCTGCCTCTTGAGGGTACATGTTGTCACATGGTACACAGTTAATCACAGATACTGGTGTGCCGGGAGCTTGTCAAACAGTCATGCAAAGAATTGAGAAATTTCAACCTCTGACATAAACGGGTTAATTGTATAGAGGAACTACATTTTAAAGAAATTTAAGGCCAGGTGCCAGGCTCCCAGGAGCCTGGGAAGAGGGAAGATCTCTTGAAGCCAAAAGTTTGATATCAGGCCGGGCAAGACCTCAAGATGCCATCTCTGCAAGACGCTAAAGAAAAATTAGCTACACGTGGTGTGTGCCTGTTGTCTTAGCTACTGGAGGTGCTGCGACAAGTAGGACCCCTTGAGCCCAGGCATTTGAGGTTGCAATGAGCTACTGTATCCTGGGAGACAGAGCAAAACCTGTGTCAAGAAAACAAAATCCCCAAAACAAACTTACTGTTTAAGTTTAAGCTTTTGGGCTCCCTTACTTGCACAGGCCCTTTCCAAGGCCCTGAGTAGGTCTCTAGGAGTTTTGTGTTTGTAATTTTGTATTATTATTATTATTTTTTTTTTTTTTTTTTGAAGAGACAGAGTCTCACTCTCTCAGGTTGCTGTGAGCTGTGACACTACCGCACTCTACCTAGGTCGACATAGTAAGACTGTCCAAAAAAGTAAAACTGACACTCCTTTTTAAGAGATCACAATTGTGCCTTTAAGAAAGTGGAAGAGGCTGCACCTGTGGTTGGGGCAGTGAGTAGGGTGCCGGCCCCATGTACCAAGGGTGACAGGTTCAAACCCAGCCCTGGCTGAACTGCAACAAAAAAATAGCTGGGCTTTGTGGCGGGCGCCTTGGCTGAGGCAAGAGAATCACCTAAGCCCAAGAACTGGAGGTTGCTGTGAGCTATGACAGTACAGCACTTTACAGAGGGCAACAAAATGAGACTCTGTCTCTACAGAAAAAAAAAGTGGAGGAGTGGAGCTTGAGAATGCTTTTACATGGTCCTTTTTGTGTGGCTGCTAAATGTGTGATTAAATTTTCTTTTCTCCCTATTCTACCTTACCTCCTTCATTCTTAGCAGATGATCTTTCTTTGAAAAAATAAGCAGAGAAAATGAGATCTCCACGCATGAACTTTTATAACTCGCCTTTCTTCCAACTCTAAACTTAACCTCTAATAATGTATGTCTTCATCTGCCTTCAAGTGACAAGAGAAACAGATACCTGAATCCTTACTCAAGGCCTACTAGGAGTGCAGTGGCCTTGTAGCTTCCTATAACCTCCGGCTCCTGGGCTCAATCAGTCCTCCTGCCTCAGCCTCCAAGTAGCTGAGACTACATGTGCACATAGCAGGGAAGTTTTCCAGATGTAGTCTGGTCCATCGGCCTCTGCGAGCCTGGCCATGCCCTGGGAGCTCGTCATCGTTCCTTCACTTAGCTCTGTCTCTGTCCCTTTCCCTCCAGGCTAACAGTGTTTCCTGTGCTCCCCACAGATCCTTCCTGGATAACCCCATCTCTGTTTCTGGCTTCTGCTGAGATAGCAGGGGTCGTATAGACATTTTAATAATATTGATGGGTAGTTGATTGCATCCACAAGTCATATGCCTAATCTCTTCAGCAAATGTCCAAACACTCTTGGTGTCCTCATTAACCTTCCCGTCCTTTGCAGTATAGCTAAGCTGAGAATTTTTTTTTCCATTTTTCTAAAAATTTCAGATTAATATGAGGGTATAGCCATTAGGTTATATAATTTACACATGGCAGGTAAAAGTCGGAGTTGTAGTTGTGTCCTGTGCCACATATCCTGCATTGTACTCATTGGGTGAGAAGCTACTGAACCCCTCTCTCCCTACCTAGAATTTATTTTTATTTTTTTTATTGTTTTTGAGACATATCCTCAAGCTGTCGCCCTGGGTAGAGTTCCATAGCATCACAGCTCACAGCAACCTCCAACTCCTGGGTTTAAGTGATTCTCTTGCCTCAGCCTCCCACATAGCTGGGACTATAGGTGCCTGCCACAACGCCCAGCTACTTTTTGGTTGTAGTTGTCGTTGTGGTTTGGTGAGCCTGGGCTGGGTTCGAACCCACCAGCCCCAGTGTATGTGGCTAGCACCTTAACCACTGTGCTATAGGCACCAAAACTTTTGCTAAGAATTTATTATTTTTGCGTTAATGTTCATTAATAATATCAGTATATAGTTTTCTTTTTTTGTTTTGCCCTTTCCCAACTTTGGTATCAGGGTGATTTGCTTTGTAGAAGGAGTTGGGGAGGATTCTTTCCTCAATGTTATGGAATAGATCCTGCAATACTGGTATCAGTTCTTCTTTGAAGGTTTGGTGGAATTATGTTGCGAATCCATCTGGTCTGGGCCGTTTTTTAGTTAGAAGTTTTTTTTGTTTGTTTGTTTAATTGTTGCTTCAGTTTTGGAGCTTGAAGTTGGTCTGTTCAAGAGTTCTGTTTCTGGGCGGTGCCTGTGGCTCATCCAGTAGGGCACTAGCCCCATATACAGAAGGTGGCGGGTTCAAACCCTGCCTCGGCCGAACTGCAAAACAGAAAAATAGCCAGGCGTTGTGGCAGGTGCCTGTAGTCCCAGCTACTCGGGAGGCTGAGGCAAGAGAATCACCTAAGCCCAGGAGGTTGCTGTGAGCGGTGACGCCACAGCACTCTACCAAGGGCAACAAAGTGAGACTCTGTCTCTACAAAAAAAAAAAGAATTCTGTTTCTTCTTGGCTGGGTCTACAGAGGTAGTGTGATTTCAAAAATTTGTCCATTTCCTCCATATTTTCCAGTTTCCAGGTGTAGAGATTTTTGTAGTATTCAGTGAAGATCTCTGTGGTATTGCTTATTTCTCCTTTTTCTTTTCTTTTTTATTTTATTTATTTATTTATTTATTTTGAGACAGAGCCTCAAGCTGTCACTCTGGATAGAGTGCTGTGGCATCACAGCTCACAGCAACCTCCAATACCTGAGCTCAAGCGAGTCTCCTGCCTCTGCCTCCCAAGTAGCTGGGACTACAGGCGCCCGCACAACGCCCGGCCATTTTTT
>CAUYON010057067.1:0-10000 GCA_963573935.1 Arctocebus calabarensis
GAGACAGAGTCTCACTTTATCGCCCTGGGTAGAGTGCCGTGGCGTCACACAGCTCACAGCAACCTCCAGCTCTTGGGCTTAAGCGACTCTCTTGCCTCAGCCTCCCTAGTAGCTGGGACTACAGGCGCCCGCCACAGCGCCTGGCTATTTTTTTGTTTTGCAGTTCGGCCAAGGCCGGGCTTGAACCCGCCACCTTCGGTATATGGGGCCGGCGCCCTACTCGCTGAGCCACAGGAGCCGCCCTGTTTCTTCCTTTTGACTATTGTTAATCATGCTGCTACAAACATTTGTGTACAAGCTTTTTCGTGGACGTGTTTTCATTTTTCTTGGGTATACAGCTAGGAGGCTCTTTGTGGAGCCTTTTAAGGAATTGTTGGATTGTATCTAATGTGACTACACCATTTTCTAATACATTTCCACTGGCAGTGTATGAAGGTTCCAATCCTTCTGTAACCCCTCCAATATTTACTACTGTCTATTTGATATTTGCTTTATTTTTATAACAGCACTTATCACTTTCCAATATATTACAATACTTACTTGTTTCCTAAGTTTTTTATATTGTCTCTGTCCATCACAATGTAAACTTTATGAAGGCAGAAATTTTTGTCTTTTAAAATCTGTTTAGGGCGGTGCACATAGCACAGTGAGTATGCTGCCAGCCACATACACTGAGGCTTGCAGGTTCAAACTCAGCCTGGGCCAGCTAAAAAAAAAAACACAACTGCAGCAAAACAATAGCACGGCATTGTGGCGGATGCCTGTAGTCCAGCTACTTGGAACACTGAGGCAAGAGAATCACTTGAGCCCAAGAGATTGAGGTGGTGTGACACCATGGCATTCTACCAAAGGCAACATGGTGAGACTCTGTCTCAAAAAAAAAAAAGAAAGAAAGAAAGAAAATCTGTTTAGATCACTGTTGAAAGTGTCTAGAACACCCAAAGTCCTTAGAAAATATTCGTGAACTAAAGTGGAATGAGTTTAGTACAACTGATACCTCAAAACCAGATAACAGTATAAGAAAAGGAAGTATAAGTGAGTCCCATTTATTGGAATAAAAAATCTGCCTCAAAAAAATATTTTTTTCTTCTTTTAAAGTTTTATTTTATTTTTCTTGATAAATTATATATTTATTGTGTACAATGTGATGTTTCATTATATGTATACATTGTAGAATAAATCATACTAACATACCTATCACCTCAGATACTTATTTATCATTTCTTTGTGGTAAAAACATTTCAAATCCCCTTTTTGCAATTTTGAGATATACATTATGAACTAAATTAACCATGCTGTGCAATAGTTGACCAGTATGTGTTTCTCCCCTAACCTATCTGACTTCCTCTCCCTCTCCCACTCCCAGCCTCTGGTCGCCACCATTCTGCTCTGTACTTCTACGAGTCTGACTTTTTTAGGTCTTGTGTATACGTGAGATTATACTGGATTTGTCTTTGTGTGCCTGGCTTATTTCATTTAACATACTATCCTCTAGGTTCACCTACGTTGCCAAAAAGGACAGAATTTCCTGTTTTTGAAAAGCCGACTAGTACTCCGGTGTGTATCCGTGTACATACCACTTCTTAAAATTTGTTGATAGATGGGCGCTTCCCCTATTTCCATACCTTGGCAGTTGTGAACAGTGCTGTAAGGAAGACCAGAGGAGTCCAGCCATCTCTTCGGCATCCTGATTTCCATTCCTTTAGATATTCACCCAGACCTGGACCTGGGTGATCACATGGTAATTCTAGTTTTAGCTTTTTGAGTAACCTCCATACTGTTTTCCAAAGTGGCTATTCTAGTTTACAATATCATCAACAGTGTACAAGGTTCACTTTTTTCCACATCCTAGCCAATACTTGTTCTCTTTCATCTTTTTGGTAATAGCCAATCTAAAGATGTGAGGTGATATCTCACTGTAGTTTTAATTTGCATTTCTCTGATGATTAGAGATGTTGAGCGGGTTTTTTTCGCACATCTGTTGGCAATTTGTATATCTTCTTTGGGAGAAATGTCTATTCAGGTCCTTTGCCCATTTTTTAATAGAGTTATTTGTTTTCTTGTTATGAATAGTTTGAATTCCTTAGATATTTTGGCTATTAGCCTCTCATCTGATGTGTGATTTCGAATATTTTCTCCCAATCTATAGGTTGTTGTCTCTTTACTCTGTTAAAGTGTTTTCTTTGCTATGCAGAAGCTTTTCAGTTTGATGTAATCCCATTTGTCTGTTTTCATTTTCATTGACTGTGAGACTATTACCAATGAGATAGATTAAGATTACAAAAACCATGTATACTTTAGAGAAATAATATAAGCTTAAAAAAGAAAAAGCTATGTGTCAGCCAGCTATTAGGAAACACAAGGCCAAAGATTGACAATGTCTGACAAAAAATAATAGACTTTCTTTCCCACAAGGCCCATCATAGCTAATTAACTATGAAAGAAGCAGAAACATAAATCAAGGAACCAGTTTATCCTTCAGATAGCCAGCAGATAAAGTGGCACCAAGTTTTCTAGTAACCTGGGCAGGCTCAATAGACAGGCACACTTGGTCTTACAGTGGGTAGAGTGAGAATGAAAAAGCAGACAGGGAGCAGGTGGGAGCTACCATCCTGGAGGCTTGACACAGTGCAAGAGTCCAGTGACCTGGGCCGCAGATGGTGTGCCAAGTCCTGCATACTGAATCAGGCGGTCAGCTCTCCCAATAACCAGTCCATTCCCAGCAGGCCCCCAGCCACTGGCCAAGGCACAAACAGGACGCTATTCCATTTCTGCAATGTTCGGGTGGGATGGAAAGAACCAGGCAGGCATCAGACCAGTCAAACAGGTGGAAAACTGGGATCCAGTTCAGGGAGGAGTCCTGGAGGCGGAGGAAGATTCAGGCCTGGATGCCCCAGAAACCTAGCTGTGACAATTGACCGATATAGTGTGGTTATTAATATGTGACGTATGTTTATCTCTTTCACATCTTTGACACTTTTCTCAAATATCTTGTTTTTTTCATGAGGAGATTTCTACTAGCTATCTACTAAGTACCCATCCCCTGTGAGGATTTTTAGCTCCTGGCCAAATCTTTTATTTTTCCTTTTTATTTTTATTTCGGGTTAGTATAAGGGTACATACAATTAGGTTACATTATTTGTGTTTGTAAGGTAAAGTCCAAAGTCCGAGTATAGCTATGTCCTTTACTCAAGAAGTATGCTACACACCCCTACATCCTACGAGGTAGGTAGGCGCTTACAAGCCTCCTTCCTCCTCCCCACTTCTTGAATTTAATCGAGTTTTTCTCTCCTATGGGCCTGCAGTTGTTAATCTACTAGTTTCAGACCAGTAGAATAGTTTCAGCTTGTTTTCCATTCTTGAGATATTTTACTTGATTTCTAAGTGAGCCCAACTCCCTGAACTGGGGCTTTCCGCAGTGCAGAACCCACCTCAACAGTCCTGCCAACGCTTCCCTTCTGCCATTTGGGCAGCCCCAGATCGCCTCTGGGCAAAGCCGTGAGATTCTGGAGACATCTGAACTCTGCTCATGGCACTTTTTAACCCTACGGCTACACCTCTGACTCCAGTGACCTTGGGGAGGAGAGGGAGGCCAAAAAACCACCTTTTTTTTTCTCCTCGTTATCCCACCCTGTCACCTCCATTTTTCTACAAAACACATGTACGTTTGGAAAAAAAAAAAAAAAAAAGGTGGTCTTTCATCTAGGACATGTTTTCTTTACCAGAGCAAGTGTGTGAGAACGGGCGGGGAAGGGGGGAGGGGGAAAGGGTACCCAAGCGCCAGCAGCAGGGACACCTACAAAAACAATCCTCACCTGGCGAGGCACCGAGGGAAAATCCTCCCGAGGAAAGGGACTCGCCCCTCCGGAGAGGCCGGGCGCTCACGGTGGGCGGTGAGAGGGGCGGAGGGATGGAGGGAAAGAGACGGCGTTGGGGGCAGGGCGGGCGGAGGGGGAGGGGGCGGTCCCGAGCAATTCAATGGCGCTTTGATTTAACAACTCCAAGCCCTTTGAAAACATTTTGCCAAGAAAAGCTTGCCATCAACACGTATAATCTCTTATCAGAGGCCCCTGAAAGCCCGGGCCCAGGGGTTAATTCCCCCATCGCAATGAGTTTGAATCAGCTCTAAACCCGCAGTGACATGAAAGCGCCCGAGCCTCGAGCCGCACAGAACCCACTGAGATCCGCCGACCGGGGAGGATTACGGGGCCTGTTCCGCGGCGGGCTGGCCGGCGGGACGGGCAGGCTCAAAAGAAAAAGAATAATTAGGGATAATTGCTTGTGTCCAAACACAAGCATTAAGGCCCCCAGTTCCCCTTTGGGACTTTGTGAGCCAGAATGAAAGAGACACCCCCTGTTTTGACAGCTGGATCTGCGGCCTGGATCGGTGACCGAGGGAGGAAGCGCTCTCGGCTGCTGGGAACGCGGCCGAGCAGGGTCGCGGGTGGGGAGAGGACCGGCGGGGCCCAGTGCGGGCAGGGTCCACGCGTGGGACCCCGCTCCCGCGCTCAGCCCTCCCTCCGCCCGGCAAAGTACGGGCTGTGTCTCCCTCCCGCCCAGTGCCGGCGGCCTGGGAACCTGCCCGGGTCCATGGGGTTAGTGCCGGCCTTGGGCAGCCAAGGCGAGCGCCCAGCGCGCAGGCGGCGGCGCATGGACCTGGCGCCCCGGGAGAGCCGCCTACGACGTCGAGGGCCGCAGAACCGGGTGATTACACTACTCATCCGGCCGCGTGTGATCGCCTCAACCCAACCAACACTCACCAATGGAAATATCTGATCTCACTTGGCTAGGCATGGGGCTGCCGGCTCCACATTTGGGGACGCCCGAGTTCCAAGGTGGTCCCAGCCACATCCGGCTGTGCCCCTGAAGCCAAGGCCGGCGTAGGAGGCCTCCCTTCGTGACTCGGAAGTGATGAGAGAATAAGACGCAACTAGGGAAGCGAGCTCAAGGTGCACCCGCTGGATCAGGGCTCGTCAACGTGGCCCGTTCCTGAGACTGGCTTCATGTTGGGCTTGGGGCCACTCGGGAGAGATGGCCCAGGAGAAAGCCTTCAGCCTCTAGGGTCCCGTCTGGGCACTTGACTAGTTTGCCCTGTGTATCCAGGAATCACAGGGGCTGAGATGGCCAAATCAGGCAGAGATCCTTGAAGGAGCAGTGGGATAAAGGTGAGGCGGCCAAAATTGGATCCCAGCGGGATCCAGTCCTGGGGTGGAGTGGGGGTAGGGCGGGGAAGGGGAGGAAACCTGGAGGAAATGTGGGCTTGGAGACCACCCCGAACACCTGGACCACCCAGGCCGAAGCCTGGAACTGCAGAGCCTCGAGGCCAGCATGGCCAAGCGGCCAGACAGTCGGAATGGGGGAAGTGAATCTTCCAGAAGGCCGGTCTGGCAGGATATCACCAACTGTGTCTGCTGCCGGCTTCTGGCAGCCGCGAGACCCGACTAGTCCTCACGCGCGCCGCCCCCGTGTGCGCCACCCGCTCTCGGGCTTCCAAATACACAGCATATGCGGGGCTGGAGAAAGAGTGAAGAAGCGGCGCGGCAGACGCGCGGGCAGGAGTGATTAATTAAAGGGAAACCACATCCGACGAGAAAAGGCTTTTCTGAAAGGAGCCGAGTCGGAGAGGAGCTCCCGACCCTGCAGCTGCGGCCCAGACGGACTCGCCAGCTGCTGGGCCCTCCCCACGCAGCAGAGGACGCGCGCTGGAGCCGGCAGGCCTGCGGAGGGGACCCGGCTGTTGAAACTTGAGCGCTTTAAATAAAGCCCAAAGTTAAAAGTTTTCCATTTCCACCTGGGACTGAACAGGGAGGTGGCTGGAATGATTTCTGGGTCTCCGACTGCAGATCGCAGTGGCGTTAGGCGGCCCCACCTAAAAGTCTCCCGGGTTTCTGAATCCGTACAGGAGAAATGCCGGTTAGAAAGTTAAGTAAAGCCAGCTTGGGTTCCCCAGACCTGACTGTGATGAAGACAAAAATTTGAGATAGAAATCTTCAGATTCGGGCAAATCTCACACAAGCCCACATTTTGCTCTCCTTCGTTTCCCTCCTGCGGTTTTGGGGAAAACTGATGAAAGCAACATTACCACCATAATAGAAAATGTTATCTACTGAATATGTATTTCATTTGCCAATCAATATGTATTGATTGCCAATGTTTATTAAAATATCCCCAGTCTATCGAGGATTAAAACACAAAATAAAGTGTATCAGGGTAGGCGAAGGTTTGGCTTTTTTGTTTTAATTGTAGACTCCTACTAATTTTCTTAACCAGAGAATAGTTGGGAAGATTCTAAATGATGAAAATTACTGTTTCTTTGCCATAGAAGGATGACCTGTTCCACCTCCCTTTTGTGAGTATAAAATTCAGGAAATTCTAAAATGTGAGTTTTCGAAGTACTGGACTGTTTTCTTTGTGCAGAAATGGGTGATGCTACTTGAATCCGTGGACTGCATCACACTATCAGGTTAGGTGTGAGGCTCAGAGGTAATCAATGCTTTATTTATTTGTTCTAGAAGACAAAGGACCGAGATGAGGTATTCTGATGACAGCAAAGAGAGACCTTCCTGCTCCTTTCCCGTGATTCCTCGAGGCTCGGTTCTTTCTCTCCAGCTGCTTGATCAGCCTGCCCTAAAGCGGGCTTTGGTCTGGGGTTTTGTTTTGTTTTGTTTTTGAGATTTAATACTCCATATATTTCATCAAGCCACACTGGTTTCAACAACATATAAAAGCCACGAAATGTAACATTCAGTTTCAGAGCCTTGGCCAAGAGACTATTATGCCAAGAAAAAAAAAATGATCCTTAAGAAAGTGAGAGCTGCACCTCATCAGAATTACAGCATTTTCGCTTAAGCTGCTGTGCGTGCCTGTTCCCTTGATGGGCTCACAACAGGCAAGACAGATCTGAAAAAGGAGGTGTGAAAATGCCCTGAGAAGTCTAAATCCAGCCGGGCAAAGAGGCAGTTTGGCGTACCGGGGTCCCACCTTCTGGGCCGCCCGGCAAACAGGTAACCCAAGTCAGGTCGCAGGAGGAGGGCGGCCCCCGGCCGGCGGGTGGCCCAGCGCCTCGGACGCCGGGAGTTGCGGGCCTGAGCTTGGACAATGAGGGCGGCACGAAACTTTCAACTAGAGAACACACAGTTTGGAATCCGAAACTGCTAGCGCCCTCCAAGGGCGCTGGAAGGGGTAATGCAAGTTAGGGGTTGCTTTGAGCCTTTTAAAGTATCTCTTTTTTGCCCCACATGTCCCTGTTGAGGCAGCCACCAAGCCCCTCGGCCGACCGGGGACGCTGTTTGGTTCTAGGAGGCGTGGAGTCCGCGTGGACGCGGCACGTGGGTGTCGCAGGCTCCACGTAACTACGAATGCCCCCGAGGACGTCAGAAAGCTCCTGGTTTGTAAGGAGCTCCCCCTCCAAAGTCTGATGAGGACACCCGGGCGTGAGCTCCCGGACGCTGGAGGGTCCTCCTCCCTCGCGGCCCCCTGATCTCCAGCGTCCTCACTGCGGCCCCGCGGCCGGGGAGCGCTGAGCCCAACCCGCCTGCGGGGCTGTGCGAGGGCCTCTAGCACCGGTCCGGATGCTCTCGGGCCCTTGCAAGCCCGGGCGAGAAGGGCGCAACTGCCGATCACCCTTCCCAAGACCTTGCTCCCGCTTGGGCCCCGGAGGCAGCCAGTCAGCGTTCCAGCCCAGGGTTTGTTTCTTGCGGTTGAAGCCTCACGGGTGGCCCCGGGGTTGGGGGAGAAGTAAACAAATGGGATCTTCCCGGGAATGGGAATTCTCCCGAGGCCCGGCGACAAGCAACAGCAAATTGGACGTCCAGGGAGATTGCTGGTAGTCCCCTGCAAATGGAATGAGCTAGAGTTCTAAAGCAAGTCGATCACTGTTCAGCATATGGACTCAGCTTCTATTTTTTAAGATGCAAATCAAAGTTCAGATGGAAAGAGCTAAAACATGTTGTCCATCCTCCAACCCCCACCCCCTTTCTCCAAAGATATGCACCTGCCCCATCCTTCACTGCTGCCTGCACTATTAGGGCACTGAAACATTGGTCTTGTGAAGTATGTTACAAGAAAGGACAATAAAAGCTAAAATGAAAAGAAATAGAGATATTTTTTACCAGAGTTCGTATGAATAGTGTGAATGCATATATATCTATGCATATGTATTATCCGTGCACACGTATTTATATATTATATATGTATATATAGATAGATTAGCTGGAGTATATACTGCAGATTTCAATTTTCACTCTAAACCTGCAGGAATACAGTTCTGTATCACAACCACAAATGCCAGCCTTGAGCATGTGTGATCTTTTAAAAGGCCATGTAAAATACTATTTCTTTTCATTTTTGTTTAGAATCTCCAACACAAGAACAAACTTTGCTTTTATAATAAAGCCACTCTATCTGTGAAAAGATGACATGCATAAATTATATTGACAGTGGAATGTTCAAATTTCATTTTTTTCTTTAATATAACCTGACTGCAGGGCAAGGGGATTTGCTCCTTGGAGGGGCCTCTAGGCAGAGCCAGTTCTTGGCACCAAGAGCATTGCCTGATGCTGTAAAACACTAAATCTCGACAGATTTACACAAAACAGAAGCTTTAATTTCACCCTTCAAATTCCAGCCAAACAACATTGGGGACTTTTCTATGTTCCAGACCCACTGAATGTTTTTCCAGGTTGTATAGCTGAGCCCCAGCCTATGGCAGCTCAACCAAAATCATGATATTATTAAACACAGAGATGAGATCTGTGACATCAAGTTTTTTATTGTGTTCACATTGTGAAACAAAGACACTTTATTGCAAAGATGCTACTACTATGACACTCATGAAACTACATGTCCATATGATGAAATAAAAATCTGGAAATATGTCATGAATGTCAGGAAGACATTGTTTCATCTGTAGTGCTTTGATTGAAACTATCTTCACAGTTGTTTTATTTTGTATAAACAGTATTTTTATGAAGGCAAAAATTAATAAAGAAAGTATTCACAGTAATTTTTCCAGGCACCATATAAATGAAACTAACTTCTTTCCATTGAGACAGGCATGGATTTTCTTGTAACTTTAAAATGAACAGCTATACTTTTAGACCATGCAGAAAGCTGATTTTTCTCTACTCTCAGGAAAAGTATATTAGATTTTTCCCCAAAATGAAACCCAGAATTCTTTAACTGGACAGCAGGGTATATCATCATTAATAGAATATAAGTACTTTGGGGGGAAGGTGGGGAGAGGAGGAAGGCAGAGGAGGGGGGTTTCTCTGCTAGGCACTGGGTGTGCTGGATACACAGAGTTATATTCTCAAGAAGCTTATAACTTACTATATATACAATTCAGGACATACATTGTGAGAAAAGATTTAAGTCAAGTACATACATATTTACACCTGTCAAAGCCAGTGCATTGCATTATCAGAGTGAGGACAGAGAATAGACTAAAAATATTTTGTTATTGTCTAGTGTCTAGGATCAAAGAGTCCTATTGCAGTTAATAATCTTTTACTTGCTATAGATCAAGAGTTTGTCATCCCCTTCATATTCATATATTGAATCCCTGATCTCCAATGTGACTGTATTTGGAGACAGGGACTGTAAAGAGGTGTAAAGATTAAATGAGGTCATAATAGTTGAGCCCTAATCCAATAGAGCTGGCAATTCATTAGAACAGGGGGCGACACCAGAGCACTCTCTCTCCACCATACAAGGACGCAGTGATGAGGCAGCCATCTGCAAGTCGGGAGAAGAACCCTGGCCAGAAATCAACCTTACTAGTACCTTGATCTTGGGATTCTTGGCCTCTAGAACGCTGAGAAATACCTGTTGTTTAAGCTATCCACTGTGTAGTATTTTGTTATGGGGCCTGAGCTAGCTAAGACACCGAGTGTGACTTTTTTTCTAATAGGTATTTTAATAAATATTTTCTTAGAAGAGTTTCTAAATTAAAAAAAATTTCTTCCTGGTACTAAATTCATTCATACCTATAAGATTATTA